>VWYK01059880.1:1319-14588 GCA_013399775.1 Semnornis frantzii | reverse complement strand
TATATACATATATAAATATTAAATCTCATTTTTTATTCCCTGTTATGAAGAAAGTCAGAGAAAGCAGAACTGCAGGGAAATCTAGATTAAAGAAAACACTAAATATATTTGGTGTTTAAAGATCCAACATCAATTTTGACAGCTTTTTGTCTCTGTTACTGCTGCACATCTCCCATGCAAGTTTCCCCTGTTTCAAAAATGATCTTGCCCAGCTCAGTCCTTCATTTCTTCACACACACTGGTTTGCACTCTTCCGTCTCTCATTCCATTCTCCCCTCCCTTTTCTCTTTGCCCTGGCAGATAATTGTCTGGTTTTGCCCTTCTGGTCCATCCCACACAGTACTGCTGCTATCCTGCTCCATCTAGTGGGACGATGGCAGCATGAGCTGCAGACACTGCATGGCACTGGGAAAGGGAAATGGAACGCAGAAACCAGCCTGGGCACCGAGAGCAGGCAGCTTCGGGCTGCAGCTTGTTGCCTGGCTAAACTTAAGTCCAAAGTCTGCAAGTCGTTTCACAAAAGGTGGAGCACATGCCAAAGGTGATGCTGGTATCACCTGCACACCACAGGGAGTGGGACATGTCTGAACACCTCTGGACTATACAGAACACCCCAACCTGGTTTTTATCTCACTAGTATCAAACTAAACCAAATGCAGATCAGCAGTTTAATAAATAGCAGCAGAGTGAGCCCTGTCTGCAGATGTGACTGAAAGTAGATCTAGGGCAGTGATTGTCCTCACATGCTCAGCACTGGAGAGGCCACAACTTGAGTAGTGTATTCAGTTCTGGAGCCCTCACTCCAAGGAGGACATTGAAGTGCTGGAGCATGTCCAAAGAAGGATGACAAAGCTGGTGATGAAGGCTCTGGAGGAAGTCATGTGAGGAGCACTGAGCAACTGAAGGAGCTGGCGTTGCTCACCTCTGAGGCTGAGGGGAGACCCCCTGGCTCTCTACTACTCCTCGTTTGAGGCAGGTGGAATTTGGTCTCTACTCCCTAGTAACAAGTGATAGGGTGAGAGGAAATGGTCTAAAGTTGCACCAGGGGAGGTTAAGATTGGAGATTAGAAGGAACTTCTTCACTGAAAGGGCTCTCCCACATTGTAACAGGCTGCCCAGGGAGGTGTTGGAATTCCCATCCCTGGAAGTGCTTCAAAGTGGCAGAGATGTTGTACTAAGGGACATGGTTTAGGACCAGACTTGGTAGGGTTAGGTAATTGCTGGGATGGCTGATCTCAAAGGTGTTCTCCAACTGAAATGATTCTGTGATTCTACATTTCATGGGCAAGTGATGCAAATCCTTCCTAGATTTCATCGGTCTCGGAGCACCAATTTGGTCAATAAAGTATTTAAGCCCTCAGTGCTGTGTGGGCTGTTGCAAGATTAATTTTTGGAAGTACTTTGTACTATATAAAGGTCCTGCATTTCCTTTCCCTTTAGGCAGCAGGCTGAGCACCAGTGCAAGGATGTTGCTCTCCAGTTACTGTCATACCCAGGCATTTGTGAGTTGATGGCAGAGGCAGAACACCTCTTATGCTTCTCTGTAGAGTCACCGCTTCAAAGCCTGACTCGAGGAAAAGTCTCCTCTCAGCACTCACCTGGATAAATCTGGATCTCACCGTGGGGCTCAGATTTACTCAAGAGCTGACAGCTGAGTCAGCACCTTGGGTGGAGTTGGAACGTAAGTGCTTGGGTTTTAAGGCCAGCAGAGTCTGCCCCTGTGCCAGGAGAGGATCTGCAAATGGGTGTGCGGAGCCACACCTTGGAAACCGACGGCAGTGTCTCCTACCAGCTAATGTGACATTCAGACTGCATAAAACCCTCTGAGAATGTGACCCTAACGTTAGTCAAGTTGAGAAGACTTATAAGGATTGACTGCAAAGCCCTAATTTTAGACTTTGCCTTATGGATCCAGCTCCTGGGCCAAGGAGGCTGCCTTCTCCCTCTGACGTCAAACACCAGGCTCGCTTCTGCTTCAGCTGGGTGCATGGCACACACACACACACAAATGAAAATGGCACAGAAAGCAAGGCACTGGGATGACAGTGCAGTATTTAGAACCATAGGATCCTTTTAGTTGGAAGAGACTTCTCAGATCAAGTCCAACCCTTAACCCAACCCTGCCAGGTCACCACTAAACCCTGTCCTTCGGCACCACATCTGCATGGCATTTAGATCCCTCTAGGGATGGGGTCTTCACCACTACCCTGGCAGCCTGTGCCAGGGCTTGACAACACATGTGGGGAAGAAA
Organism: Semnornis frantzii; assembly: GCA_013399775.1. NCBI lineage: Eukaryota > Metazoa > Chordata > Aves > Piciformes > Ramphastidae > Semnornis > Semnornis frantzii. The sequence goes on along the minus strand of VWYK01059880.1, from coordinate 12,337 downwards.
TTTTCCCCAATAGCCAATATAAATCTCTCCTGGTACAACTTGAGGCCATTTTCTCTAACCCTATCCCTTGTTCCTTGGGAGAAGAGATCGACCCCACCTGAACCCAACCTCCTTTCAAGGAGTTGCAGACAGCCAGAAGCTCTTCCCTCAGCCTCCTTTTGCCAGATGGAACAAACCCAGCTCCCTCAGCTGCTCCTCACAACACTGTGCTCTAGCTAAGACTTCTGCAACTGCTTTAATTCTGTCACAACTTACAAGTCAAAGCTGTAATGAAGACACTAATGGCTGCCTCTTCCTCAGGAGAGATGTACTAAGTAAACAATTCCAGAAACTGTTTAGCAGGGAGACTTTGGAAGTGCTATAAGCTTTTAGCACAGCTAACTACGTATGGCTGGTACCACCAAACCCTGAAATGGAACACATAAACAAGTATTCCAGACTAATTCCACAACTAATTCCAGAAATAGAATCACAGAATGGTAAGGGTTAGAAAGGATCTCTGGAGATTGAGTCTAACCACATTACCAAAGCAGGATCACCTAAGGCAAGCCACAGGAATCCATCCAGACAGGTTCTGAATGTCTTCAGAGAAGGAGACTCCACAAGCTCTCTGGTAGCCTGCTCCAGGGCTCCAACATCCTCACAGCAAGGAAATTTCTCCTCATGTTGAGGTGGAAGTTCCTGTGTTCCAGTTCATGCCCATTGTCCTTTGTCCTATCACAGCACACCACTGAAAAGAGCCTGGCCCCCTTTTCCTGACACCCACCCTTAAGATCCCACCTCCATCTGCTCTTCCCCAGGCTAAGCAGCCCCAGGTCTCTCAGCCTTTCCTTATCACACAGATGCTCCAATTCCTTAACTATCCTCTGTTGGACACTTGCCAGTAGTTCCATGTCTCCTCTGAACTTAGGAGCCCAGAACTGGACTTAATACTGCAGATGTGATCTCACCAGCACAGGTTAGCTTGGGTTCCTCATATGGAGAAAGACAGGTGCTATCAGGAGGACATTCAGAGCAGAAACCACTCACTGTCTGCTACATGCTCCAAATCTTCCCAAGGTAGGTGTCAAATGTAACCTGGCTCTCCCTTGGTGCTCTGCATGGATACTTTGGTGGAGCTTTTGTCCCTCTGAATGTAAAATCAGTTGCCTCTGCAAGTGACCAAGTGCCTTATCCCAAAGCAGCCTACCTGCTCTGCACCCACACCCAGCAGAGTGTTCATTTGGAGTCTGAAGCAGTCTGTGATGTGGCTGTGTGTCACTGATCAATACTGAGTACAGACCTGCTTCTGGGGTGTGCCAGCACAGCCAGGCAGAGTCCTTGGGGATGGACACTATATATGGCCACCAGTGCATCTCATGGCACAACAGCAAGCACCATACACTGAGCAGCACTGCAGGGGACAGCAGCTCTGGTCACCACAGTGGCCTTGGGAAACACTCTGCCTGTATGCCCAGTGGGGTTTACTCTTGGGTCTGTAGCAAATAATTTGTGCTTTGCCTTCTGATTAAATGACAGAAGTGAGAAATGCAAATCAACAACTATATGAAATTCTTCCCCTTCTACTGCATCAGAATCACTTCTTTTTCACAGAATGGAATCATAGAATGGCTTCAGTTCAAAAAGACCTCTAAGATCATTCAGTCCAATAATCAGATCATGCAGTCCAACAGTCAAAATCAAGAACCTCAGAGTAGGAGACCCAGATGTGGAAGCTGGATCCAACTGCCACATCCACTGTGGGCAAAGTGACCCAAGCCTCTTGTTGTGATTTGTAATCTCTAAGTGGCAGCACACCAATAATCACTCTACCCTCAGAAGATAAAGCCTGGCAACTTGGACTGCTCTCTTGAGTTGCCTACTGAGCTAAATGATTTTGAGCAGTTTTGAAAGCCCATGCTTGTACTGAGCATGGCATCTAGAAAGCTCCATGGTGAGACCACAGCAAAGCAGAGGACTGCAGTGGCTGTTTTGCTGCGCTGTAGGTGGATGTGTTTATTTAATAACTCCAAGAGTCACTCTGACCTCAGCACCCTGCAGTCACTGACCCAATATGCCACTCCACTGGATAGAAAAGCCACATGCTCAGGCACAGATTGGCCCACGGATCCTGTTAGCTGTCAGCAGAACTGCTTTGCAAGTCCCATCTGCTGGGAGGTCAAGACTTCATTATCAGGACCAGTAAATGAGAGATTAAAATGGACTCTGGCCAATTCAGCACATCTGCCATGGAGGAACATCAACCACCAATGCTTTCAGGGGAGAAGGGTTATTAAATGAAGTTCCTCCAGAGATATAAAAGGTATGAAAAATACAGTAATGTGTCAGCTGCTTCTTGCTGGGACAAATCTTCCTCATCCACCATCCACACAAAGATCCTTGCAAAGTGCTCGCTGAGGTGCCTGTGCTTCACTAACTAAATCAGCACAAAGCTTCCTGGCATATACCTGCTGAAAACTTTCTGGTACATACTTGCTTGCTTCATGATGCCACCCAAACCCAAGTTTTTGACTGATTTCTCAACATGTCCCATAAACAGGTTGAGTACAGCATGAGTTAGAATGACACTAAACTGAAATAACATTCCAAAAGAGAGTGATTTGCAACATGAATCCAAATAATCTTGTAAACAAAACCCAACATGGATCCACTAAGCTGGAGGCCAGGTATGGTTGGACTCGATGACCTTAGAGATCTGTTCCAGCTGAAATGATTCTTTGAGTCTATACATGCATGGTGAGGAGCATCTGATGGTGCAGAAAGTGGTTCCAGCAATTTAGTGCTCTCATTTTCTTCAATAAGATTAAGAGCTGAACTGTATTTTGATTAGGGAACCAGGTTTGACTATGGGACATCTATTTCCTTAACCTGACCTATCACAGAAAGAAGGAAAACATATTCCATCTTTTTCCTGCCAAGTGTAAACTAGTACAACTGCACTTCAGGCTCCCAATGAATCACAGAATTAACCAGGTTGGAAAAGACCTCTCAGATCATAGAATTAAGGAACATTAGGGGTTGGGAGGGACCTCAAAAGATCATCTAGTCCAACCCCTCTGCCAGAGCAGGATCACCTAGGGTGAGGTCACACAGGAACATGTCCAGGCACACACATCATCAAGTCCAACCTATCATCTAACCCTTCTAATTAACTAACCCATGGCACTAAGAGCCTCATCCAGCCTCCTTTTATACACCTCCAGGGATGGGGACTCCACCACTTTTCTGGGCAGCCCATTCCAATGCCAATCACTCTTCTGTGAAGAAATTCTTCCTAATGTCTGCCCTAAACATATGAATACATATGGCTCAGAAGAATCCCTAAAAGCCACCTCCTCCCAGAGTTCTTTGGTGATGTGAAACTAGTTATAATCACTTCAATGTTGTTTTGTGTTAAGACACCAGGCCTGGAGAAGATAACAGCCACAGACAACAGATCCTCTCTTGTTTGTCAGGGATAACACTTTCTTTTTCCTCACAGTGTGGTTTGCTATAATATTCCTATCTAAATTCTGTACTTCGAGAAGCACAAAATAAATACCACATAGAAAAGCATAGAGGCTGAAAAAGACTTTGTGCTCCCTGTGGTTACAGTCTCATTGTGACCATCATCTTTTTGACAGGATGAAGGATTCAGAAACAACACACACACACAAAAATTCTCCTATCTATAACCAGGAGGAGAGAAAAACAGTACAGAGTTCAACAGCTGCAGAAAGCTGCTGTGATGAAGGGGTTTGTAGGCTGCAGCACACTCCTGTAGTTAGTGGTAACCCCACTAGGTGTCAGCTACCACTGTATTTCTACTGGGAATATGAACATGCTGGTACCTAAAGCGTTTCACATGAGTATCACTCTATAGTAGATACTCCTTCTGTTAACTTCTCTCTATAAATTTCCATCCCATCTATTACTTATGCACAAATCTTACTGGTCCAGGCATCACAGCTCTTAATTAACNTGTAGCCCCCTTCAGATCCTGCAAGGCTACTCTAAGGTCTCCTGGAAGCCTTCTCTTCTGCAGGCTGCAGAGCCCCAACTCTCTCAGTCTGTCCTCACAGCAGAGCTGCTGCAGCCCTCTCAGCATCTTGGTGGCCTCCTCTGGACCTGCTCCAACACTTCCATGTCCTTCCTGTGCTGGAGGTTCCAGAACTGTTCACAGTACTCCAGAACTGTACACAGTATGAACTGTACACATTTTGTATGACAACAGACCTTCCTGAAGGCATGGGAAACTGTCAGGTTCTCAGGAAAAAGAAAAAAAAGAAAAAAAACACCAACCCCAAAGAAACAGAAAAACTCACATTGAAATAAACTCCAAAGGAAAAACCTGTCCCATGTATTTTGCACACCATTGCCTGTAGCTGAGGAGGGCTGTTTCTGGATGAACACACCATTCCTGAGACAACTAGAAACCATTGCACTCCTGTAACAATACTACCCTGGGTAGCACTGAGGGTTTACAATGCAGCATCTCTCTCCACATGCTGAAAGCTCTATCAAAACTACCTTACTGAGAGCTGATCTCTACAGCATCACAGAATTGTATCAGTTGGGAAAGAACTCTAAGATCAAGTCCAGCTGTCAACCTAAGACCACCATGGTCATTAAACCATGTCCTCAAGTGCCACATTCACAGGTTTCTTGAACAGCTTCAGGGATGGTGACTCCACCACCAGCATGGGCAGCCTGTGCCAATGCCTGACCACTCCTGCAGGAAGCAATTTTTTCCTGATATCCAACCTGAATCTTCCATGGCACCATTTCAAACCATTTCCTCTCGTTCTATTGGAATGACAGAACTGTCAGGGCTGGAAGGGGTCTCAAGGATCATGCAGCTGCAAGGTCCCTGCCATGGGCAGGGACACCTCACACGAGATCAGGTTGCTCAGAGCCACATCCAGCCTGGCCTTAAAAATTCCAGGTATGAGGTTTGCACCACCTCACTAGGCAACCTGTTCCAGTGTCTCAGCACCCTCGTGGTGAAAAACTTCCTAACACCCAATCTGATTCTCCCCACTTGTAGTTTTGCTNTGGGCAGCCTGTGCCAATGCCTGACCACTCCTGCAGGAAGCAATTTTTTCCTGATATCCAACCTGAATCTTCCATGGCACCATTTCAAACCATTTCCTCTCGTTCTATTGGAATGACAGAACTGTCAGGGCTGGAAGGGGTCTCAAGGATCATGCAGCTGCAAGGCCCCTGCCATGGGCAGGGACACCTCACACTAGATCAGGTTGCTCAGAGCCACATCCAGACTGGCCTTAAAAATTCCAGGTATGAGGCTTGCACCACCTCACTAGGCAACCTGTTCCAGTGTCTCAGCACCCTCGTGGTGAAAAACTTCCTAACACCCAATCTGATTCTCCCCACTTGTAGTTTTGCTCCATTTCCCCCAGCCCTATCACCACCTGACACCCTACTACCTGACACTGGGGAGAAGAGAGCAACCTCTACCTCACTCCAACCTCCTCCCAGGGAGCTGTAGAGAGCAATGAGGTCAGAGAAACAGCTGGAGCAGGATAGCTGGTGCAAAAATCTCATCAGGCCAGACACACTATTTATGCTTAGTGTTCTGACTTTCTCCAAGTTGAAGCAAACTTTACAACTCCTCTGTACCATTTGAATCTGCATTTGATCCTAGTCAAAGCAAATAAAACGTTAGGTGAGCTTCAAAACCACCAAACAGCCAGATAAATATGGTTTTTGGATGCATGAGGTAGCTCAGGTAGCAGCCAGCACAGAAAGGTATCATGTTTTGTTACTGCAACATGTTAAAATATTCTATCACTCCTGCTCAAGACCTGTAAACCCCAAATGCAAGCAGTGAGAGCAAATTGCTGCCGGAACACAGGGCCATGAATGGGGCCCTGAGGAACTTGCTGTGCTTAGAAGAGCAAATAAAGCCAGAAGAACATAACATTATGAACAGCCAATACCTCCAGAAGAAGAAAGGAACAAAAGACTGATTGAAGCCAGAGGGCAATTCTGGTTTAAGAACAAATAGATATGATAATCAATTCATTTAATTCAGAGTAGATAAATAACCATTAAGATGTTCAGGTTTCTGAAATGGTTCCTCAGTTGGAAGCTGGTTTCTCAGGGTACTTCTCTGTGTATGGAAGCCAGATGATAAAATTCCTGTTGGAAGAGCTCTAGAAAAACAAACCAACCAATGTTTTCCTGAAGCAACTGGGAGAACACTGATCTGTGATTCAGTCTAATTTTGATTCAATACTAATTGTTGACACAGGCAACAAAAAAATTGAATGCATGTCACAAATCTAATCTGATTCTGCTTATTAGTTTATTGTGTTTAAGCTTTGTTGTTTTTTGCTATCTGAAAACATTTTGTGTATTCTATCACAGGCAAGCACCACACTTCAATGAAGCAATCATTTATCTGAGATAAAGAACCAGATAGCACTAGTCAAAAATAATTTTCATCTCTTCTTACTGTAGTGTCTGGTAAGAATTGATGAGCAAGTAGTGGGGTTCTAATATATGTAAATGCATTTCTTTATTATCTGTACACACAGCACTATATTAGAACTTGAAGTGTGCTAACCACATGTCAGAGCAATATTTTAACATGTTTATAATCCTAAGCCCACAGGCTCGAGGTTTTAAAATGCTCATTTTTGAATACTGCAGAATTAATCACAGAATCACAGAATTGTTTTGCTTGGAAAAGACCTCTAAGATCAGTGAGTTCAACTATTGACCCAACAGCACCATGGCCATTACACCATGTCCCAAAGTGCCAGGTCCACAGCTTTCCTGAACACACCCAGGGATGGTGACTCCACCAGCAGGGGGAAAGAAAGGGGACAAAGGAGGGGGACAAGGAGGAGGGCAGGGACTGACTTGATAGCAGCCCTGGGGAGAGGCACATGGAGGTGCTGGGAGATGAGAGGCTCAGTGTGAGCCAGCAGTGTGCACTTGCAGACCAGAAAGCAAACTGTATCCTGGGCTACACCACGAGAAGTGTGGGCAGCAGGGTGAGGAAGGGGATTCTGCCCCTTTACTCTGGTGGGTCCACCTGGAGCACTGCATCAAATTCTGCAGTCTCTGTTACAAGTAAGATCTGGAGATGCTGGAAGGTGTCCAGAAAAGGACCATGAGGATGATCAGAGGGCTGAAGCTGCACTGCTATGGAGACAGACTGAGAGTTGGGTCTGTTCAGTCTGGAGAAGAGAAGGCTCCCAGGAAACCTTATTGTGGCCTTCCAGTATCTGAAGGAGGCTACAGGAAGGCTGGGGAGGGACTTTTTAGGATGCCAGGTAGTGATAGGACTGGGGGGAATGGAGCAAAACTAGAAATGGAGAGATTCAGATTGGCTGTTAGGAAGAAGTTCTTCAGCATGAGGGTGGTGAGACACTGGCACAGGTTGCCCAGGGAGGTGGTGGAAGCCTCATCCCTGGAGGTCAGGCTGGATGAGGCCCCGAGCAACCTGATCTAGTGTGAGAATTAGTAACAGAATTATTCTGATTGGACAAGACCTCTAAGATCAGTGAGTACAACTACTGACCTAACAGCACCATGGCAGGGAGGTTGGAACTGGATCATCCTTGAGGTCCCTTCCAGCCCTGATAATTCTATGATTCCATGAAAGAAGGAAGGTGAGGAAGAAGGCAAAGAAAGGGGAAAAGGAAAGAGAAAAAGCAGCACTATAGGTACAATGCAAACATGAAACTTTCAGGCTAAAATGCATTGGTAAAGCACAAGAGAAGTCCAAATGACAAAGACAGAAAACATCCTATCAAATTAAGTAGAATTTTTCCTGCTAGTAGATGAGCTGGAGAGTCATGTCCAAGGAAGAGGGTGGACCTCCAAATACTGATGCTTCAACTCTCCCACCAGATGACATCAATGCAGGCAGAAGGTGGCAGCAAGACCCCTCTCCTCTGCTGTCACATGAGCACATCTACTGTCACACAATTTATTACAACCACATAACCTCCAGCTTCATTTTCCTGTGATGTTTCACAGAAAAGCCAAACTGGAAACTTCTCTCAAGTATCCATCTTCAAGGTGACTTTTGGGTAAAAAAACTAAAAACAAACAACGACAACCACCAGAAAAGCTACCTCTGTACAGATGGAACTTCATATTTGTTGTCACTTCATCCCTGTAACTGGACAATGTTTAACTCAATGGAAAGCATTCCCTTTACTATTAACAAAGAGAATGCTGCCTGAGTCATTTCCCATACAAGCCCTTATTGTATCTCTGTTCCTATAGTCTCTCTTTTTCCTTTCCTAGCAACAATTTCCTTCATTCCAGTCTCTGTACCAAGAATGCCCACAAAACAGTGGTGTTTTGAACAAACAACTGTGGTGTCACATCATCCATTTGTGCTTCAGACTGCACATGCTAAATTTGCAAATGAGCTCTTCAGTGGCTTCTCTCAGCAGCCACTTAGGCAAAAGGTTTCTGTAGCCCATGGATACCTCACTACCTGAATGGGCTTCAATTCCCAGTGCTGTGGAAAGCTTTTCCCTCTCACCTCCCAGAAGCATTTATTTGTATTATTGCAATAGAAGCAGTTCTACAAAAGATGCAGCATTTGGGTTGTTGAAAGCACTTGCCTTTGAACAAAATAACAGTTACCTGTGATTTCAGCAGGAACAGCCAACTCATTCCTGAAAGACACTTTTCTTCCCCCCACAATAGCCCTGCACAGATCCCTTATGATGGGGAGCACCCAGTCTTAATTAACTGCTGGTCTCCTATCATTCTCTCTTTCCCCATTCAATCAATTCACTACTAGCATTAAATAGAAGCATCCCAGCACACTGGAAGTAGATTTAGATTGGACATTAGAAAGAAATTCTTTACTGTGAGGGTGATGAGACACTGGAATATGTTGTCCTGGGAAGCTGTAGATGTCCCCTCCCCCTAGAGGTGTTCAAGGCCAGGTTGGATGAGGCCTCGAGCAACCTGGGCTAGTGGGAGATGTCCCTGCCTATGGCAGCAGTGTTGGAACTAGATAACCCTCAAGGTCCCTTCCAACCCAACCCATTCTATGCTCAAGTTCAACTGTGATGGACTTGATGGGGTTCTGAGCAACAGGATTTAGTTGGGGATGTTCCTGCTGACTGAAGGGACATTTAGAAGTCCCTTCTAACCCAGTGCATTGGAAGATTCTGTGAAATACTTTGCCATCTGCCAGGCAAATCCCACAAAAGCCAAGTGTTTTCCTCAGATCTCTGAGAAACATTTGGAAATTTGAGGTGTGAAGGCCAGAGCCTCCAAAGAGACTGTAAGAGCACACAAGGATCTGTAATGGATGTGAGCAAACTGCTGAAAACTCAAATTAGCAGCTAAGTCTAATGCCCTCAGATAAAAGTGGAAGGAGAGATTTATTCTGTTTGCAGCTTAGCTTTTCATGTTCTGCCTCCCTAGTACAGAAGGATTCCCATCACAGCCATGACTGAGACCATGCATTGTTGGTATGGAGTTGTGCAGCCAGAAGAAGCACATCTAGCACTAAGTACAATGGATTGGCTGTAAAAAAGTAGTAGAAGTTCAAGTTCAAAAACAGCTTTCAGAGAGAACTGCTTCTACAAACCCTTGGGTCAGTCAGATCCTATGACATCTTAACAAGCAACACCAAGGTCAAATGCTGGGGGATGGGTTTATTGACCATGGAATGTGGAAGATGGAACTTTTCCAGAACAGACATTATATCCAGGTGAGATACTAATCCTGCATGGTGAAGATCCACTTATGGTTGATTTTCCAGACACATGGTACAGTCTACCAATGCAGTTATCAAGGTGTAAGAATTATTTATGCCTCCTTTTTGAACCCAAATCCTTCATTACAAAGGGTGAAGCTGGAGCAGAGACCTAGGCCACAAGGCTGACAACAACAGACAACGAAGAGTAATAGAATCATGGAATTGCTTAGGTTGGAAAAGACCTTTAAGATCACTGAGTGCAAACATCCTCTAACTTCACCATGGCTGCTGTTAAGCCATATCCCTCAGCACCACATCTGTTTTTTCAACATCTGCAGGGATGGGGATTCAACCTGCTCCCTGGGGATCCTGCTCTAGTCTTTGATTACCTTTTGTTAGTGAAGTTTATTTTTATAACACACGTACACAAAAAAGAAAGATGCCTTTTAAAGCTTAAACCCTTGGTGTGTAATTACAGGGGGCATCTAACGGAGCTTCTGACTTCTCATGAGCACTTTCCATATCTAATGGAACTGGATAACCTAATGGTAAAATTTCTGACTTGAACTGAAGAGACCACTCTGGCAGCATGCTCTCGAAGTCCAACTAGCTTTGGTCACCTCAGTGTTTCAGTCAGTCATTACATACAGAGTAATGAGTCAGTGTAACGTGGAATGAGAACTAGATAATGGTTGGGTTGGTCCAGGAAAGCTTACAAGCTACACAAAGAGATTCCAGACCTCCACACTCCTGCTCACAGGAAAATGTCCATTTTATCTTCCTACATAAATACACAGCAACGATTCCAAATTATTTTGTTTTCTTGGAGGAGAACAGCTGTAATTGAGTGGGCTGTGCAAGCTCATTCTTGCTTCTGCGAGTTAAGTCACGGCCATTCATCTTTCCACAAAGAGCCCAAATTGTTCCTGTCTGTGCCATGTGTTTTGTTGTCTCATTTTAGCTGACCTATCAGACCGTAAAGAGAGGAACAAGGTCTTCATGTCTGGTAATTGGTGTCATTAGGAGTCCTTTCTCATTCGCTATGAAAAGGACTAACATCTCCTAGGGAAGAACTGAAAGTTTTACTTGCAACCTCTCAAATGAGAAGTCATTACAAGAGACAAAGTAGCTGGGACTGGTTTTAGTGGTAGAACAAGGGGGAAAGGCCTCAAGCTGACAACGGGGAGGTTTAGACTGAGGTTCAACAAGACCAAGGGCAAGGTCCTGCAGCTGGGTCGAGGCAATCCCAAGCACCAATCCAGGCTGGGCAGTGCCTGGCTGGAGAGCAGCCCTGAGGAGAGGGACTTGGGGGTGCTGATGGAGGAGAAGCTCA
>VWYK01059867.1:0-14282 GCA_013399775.1 Semnornis frantzii | reverse complement strand
ATATATATACTATACACAGAATCAGTATCTGTGTGAAAAATTGGCAGTTGTAATGTAATTATTCTGTATTCCAGGAGCAGTGTTCATTTAGTTGGGATTGGGGCCCTTCTTTTCCCACTCAAGGAATCTGGAAAGATGTTAAGATTGAGGCCTACAACCATTACCACCTGATTTACTTTTCTTTGACTTCTTTCTTTGGTAAGTCCTGTTTCTGTTTTTCATTGTTGTTTCCTCTCTGGAATACAAACTGTTTTATTGTTAAGCTCGATCAACTGTCAGTTTAGGAAAGGTTCTAATGCTTTATTATGACTTTGTGTGTAGTTCTTACTATTGCACACCTTTTTTGGTTTTGAAATGGTGATGCAGTAAAAACAGAGTGATTTAAAATGCTAGAACTCAGAATCTATGTTGCATGAAGATCCCCAAGTAACTGCTGCTGTAGCAGAGCTGAGGTTTGCCCCTGTTCTCCTGTTTTGAAAGCTTCCTCTTCTATTGGCATGTTTTCACCAAGACCCCAGATAAATATGCCTTGCCTCGTTTTACCTCCATTTAAAGCAAAAGCAAAGCTGCTATGGGAATTTAGTTTTGTGATGGGAAGATGAATGCACAGGGAGCAGAGTTTCAAGAGTTTTCAGGACCCAGCATGAAATCTGAGAGAGAAAAGCAGTCGCGGTATGCAAGGATAATTTCTTAAGGCTGCAATTTGAGAGGACAACCTCCTGCGTTCCTGCTACCTAACTTACTGAACCGGTTTCCTCCCTCGACATGGCCTTTGATTTTCCTCTCCTTTGTCCTGAAGATCATTGCAGCTGAGCAAAAGTAGTTAATTCTCTGTTGAAACTCTCTGTAAACAGTAATATGCCCCACTGCAGACCACCCGCATGCTTTCTTTCACTGCCTGTTTAGCCAGTCTTCAGTGCAGTAAAGGCTGGCATGAGAGTCCTCTCCACTGGGTTGAATTTCAGCCCTTGGGAATAGAGTTGTTGTGTATGAATAAAAGAGGAAGACGTCACTCCCTGGCTGCTTTTAAAGCTTCCTGAAATAGCTGCAGGTCCTAGCTAGAATTAACGTGACTAGAATTTCCATGGAAGCCCCAGCATAGACTCTCTGTGCTCTCTGAAATTTAGTTACAGTGTGAATCTTTTCTGGTCCCTCCCACATTCCCACAACTCCACCTTCTGGTAGATGTAGTCTTGCTCTCTGGATAAGCAGAGGGAGCAAATCTCACTCATTCAGCAGAGGGAGGTTTGGACCCAGAGACAGAGCTTTCTTAGTAATCAAACATAATAATATTTGAAAACTAGAGCATTTTCTCTATGCTCTATTTTCATAGAGAAAAATGAACAACTTGAAATTAAGCTGCCTATGCAGTCACACTGCGCATCAGATTTGATGTCGTAGCATTCTGACCTGTGAGTCTGTAAAAGAGGTGTTGTTCTTGATTTCTGGGCCTAGACCCCACAGTTCATGAAGTTAAGAGTGGGCTGAAAGTTCTATATGCCCTTGGAGGGGAGGGAAAACAGACCATGATAGTTGACCTTTTCAGGGCGGGCATTTTTTTAACCCCTTCCACACTGGTGGAAATTGGTCTTCCCTGGGTAATGCTGGGTGTAATACAAACTTGGGAACACATTCGTTGCTCTTCATTTTACAAGAGACGGTAAAAATCACACCAGGGATGAATTCAGTTCTTCTCTTTCTGTCCTGCTGGAAGGAAAGCTAGAATATAAACACAAAAGGAGGAAGTAAGTCATTAGTAGTTTGTGTATGTGAAATGTGCCTTAGTTACAGTTTTATTTGTTTTCTGTTTCATTTGCCCTTGCTTAGACATTCATCTATAATATTCAAAGTATAGGATTATCCAAACTATGTTTGTAGATAGCTGAAGTTTATTTAATTGCTGAAGTTAATGAGATGTGTACACATTAATCTTGAATACCCCTGACCCTGGCTTGCCTTATTCAGCAACTTCTGTAAAGGAGAAGACCATCTGAGGTAACTGTAGAGAGATCTCAGCGAAGTCATTAATTAGTTTCCCCCACTACACTTTGGTGGCAGAAGGGACATGAAAGTACAGCCCATCAAGTCTAGACACAGTGGGCCCAATTCATCCCCAGCATAACTCCATTTATTTTGTCTAGTGACTCTGGGATGGATTCAGCTCATTTTCTGTTAATACTGGTTTTGTTTCACCGACAAAAGTGATTGTACTGCCCTGTGATTACGATCTTTCCCAAAGAGTACCATGTTCATACGAGTGCTGACTAAAAGCAAATATGATGTCTGTGGAAGGTAGTGGGGAAAAAAGTCCTTCCTAATGAAGTGACTGGTGTCATGGTCGCTGACTTTTGTACAGAACTCTGAAAAAACCATGGATGGCTTTTGAATGAAGAAAAGAGAGAGTTGTAAAACATAAATTATAAATCATTCTGAGGCCACAGACGTAAACACAAGTATCAAGTGCACTGAGCAAAAAAGATTAACCTGGTAGGGCTGCTTCAAACACATCCTGAAAGTTGTTACATTTAATTTGAAGTGTTTTAATTGTTTCTTTGGTGAGAGGTTATTTTAATTAATAGGTGTATAAATACAATTCCTGAATTCCGTTTTCTCTCCCGCTTTACTTAGTAAAGAGTGCTCAGCAGTGGAGTCTTGAAATTGAGTCTGTTTTTGATGTAGTCAGCTCCAAGCCAGTTGCAGGTCTTGTGACCGTGGACATTCCCAAACTGCAAACACAGCAAGCATTCAGTGTGAAGCTTCTACCTGGAGAAGGCAGCATTGTGCTGCTCGTAAATATCAACAAGGTAAGGAGGTGTGTGTGGAACCCTAGCAACTGCAAAATGTTTCCTCTGGTGTCCAATATGTATTTCTGCCTCATGCCAGTTTTAGGCCTCCCTCACCTTCTTTACTGTGTTCTTGACTTTAACAGCAGTTCTGTATAGGGTAGAAGAGTTTTCCTCTCTGAAAACTGATGTCTGTGGGGCTACATAGCTCAGTGTCAAAAAGGTGATGAAGCTTTTCCCTTACTGCAGAACAAAAAGATCACATCACTAGGTTTCCTGTGCACTTCACTTTACTGACAGTAGGTATCTTGTCTCCCATGCTATTGTTTATTAGACTGTCTGGAACCACAAAATACTACAATATGCATGGTTCTCCCAGGAAAGAGGGGAAATGTTTCTCAAACCTCTCTTTCAGGTAAATAAAAGCAAAAGAGCTTCATAAGGAACTCGTCTGGCAGTATGATTGCTGGAAATTTTATGGAGTGGCACTTCCTGACATTGTCCCATGGGTGGAAAAAACTCAGGAGGAATTTTAGAGAAGTAAAGGATGGTCTAATGAGGAGAGAACTCAAATGAGAAATTACTCATTTGATATACACCCCAGTGATGAAAGAGGAAAGAGTTGGTCTGCTTGCTACCTTTAGCGGGTGTTGCGAAACTAGTTGGTAGCAGACTTAATTCACCGATTTAACTTCTATAGAACTTGTTTGTGTCTTTTTTTTTAAATGGTTGAGTTTTATCACACAAGTATAATTAAGAAAACAGGCTTGAGAGATGCAGGAAATGAGCTGGTCTGTTCTAGACGGCAAGTACATAGGAGTCCCTGAATTAGGCAGTGAGTCCAGTGTAGCAAATGGAAGCATGAACTTTGTCTTGCCTTCCTACTGAGAGAGCAGGTCCCTAGTAGAGCCAGCTTTGCAGAACTGAAACTGACAGCAGCAGGCCCATGCCAGTGGGCAGGGTGGGAGCCCTGGCAGGTGCAGCAGCACCCACAGCTGATGGTGTTCTCTGCTGCAGCCAACAGCCTGATGGGGAGCTGCTGCCTGCTTCACTGCTGTAAGACACAGTCAGTCTGGGTGAGCCATGTGCTGTCAGCAGTTCTTTGGAGCTCCCGATGGTTCTGACAGCTAATAATATTTGAGGGTCTGCCCTCAAACCTCTGGATATTTTCCTGGCTCCACTGGTTTTCTCTGTTGGTGTGGAATACTGCATTTGTTCCCCCGGTGTAAATGCGTTATGTGTGCATTTGCAACTTCCCTTGTCAGTTGTTTTAGTGAAGAAAAAGCACATTTTAAAAGGCAAGCAGGGTACTTATGTTCTACTGTGCACACTCTGTGACTTGCAGCCGTGTGTGTTTTGTTTTATTTTGACAAGAAAACACAAAAGCACACAAACATTTTTCTAACTTCTTGTCACCTGGCGTGCAAGTTGCATGAGTGATTGTACTACCCAGTGTCATTTAAAACAATCATTAGTCTCTGCTTAGTCTTTTCAGGGATCACATTAAGCAGGCTCTGCAATGTGAAACTTCTGAAATGATTTCTCTTTATTTAATTGTCCCACCCCCAACCTCAGAAGAAATCTGTTAGCAGAGTGTGACTGCAAGTTTGTGAGGAAGCACTTCATTCAGAGCAACGGCAACAGTGTTTTATTCTTCTTTGTAGTCAAAAGGCTTTAATGCATGGATTCTCATCAGCTGATTTTACAAGAAGCCCTGCCATGTGTTTCAGGTATCGATAAGCCTGACTTATGTAGCACATACTAAACAGTGAGCCCTCACCAGACATTTATTTCTAGTTGAGAGGTTACTGCAAATTATGTTGGGAAGTCAGTAAGAATTTGAGTGGTGCCTGTCATCCGAGATGCATAGCAGTCTTCCTGTAGTTGCCACACAAAGTGCTGTGTTGCTAACATGAGAGCATTTTGCTTATCAGCTAATGGTGGGCATGGAGATGACATCATTAGTGGCCAATGAGACACTCTAGCCATGCCAGGTGGCTGTGGGCACCCCCTGTCGTTGAGGCCTACGCTGATTTTGTGCTTTTATTTGTGTCTGTGCAACACAGAGATTAGTACTTCTGCAGAAGCAGTTATGATAATTCTTTGCTGGGGAAGCTGAAACTTCAGTAGATACATTCGTGATTGTGTCCAAGTATGGCTACAGCAAAACATATTGTTGGGCTGCTCTCTGGCTTCATTTTATTTGAAAAGACTGAGGCACTCCTTACATGACTCTATTCAGTCCTGATCCCTCCATTGTTTGGTTGCATGCATTATTGCTTTCTTTCCATGATTTTTGTGTTGTGCATTCAGCTGGCAAATGTTGACAATAGGATTGAGCAGCAGAAGTAGGCTGCTGGAATGAAGATATAAGCATTACTTTGTGACTAGAAAAATGAGAAAAATGAAATTATTCTGTCACCCTAGAGGTAGATCTTTTTTGTGTTTGTAGAAATTATGGGGAGCTAATGACATGGTTAGGAAGCATGGAGAAAAAGCAGAAAATGCTGATGAGAAAGGATAAAACTTGCCACTTGACTTAAAAGCTTGATACAAGTGAAGCAGTTACTGTGGTCACATGTTACCAAAGTCACAGCTGAAAAGTGTCACCTCTGTGTATTGAATGCTGTATGTGATGTGTGAGGGTCAGTGAGAGGAGGGATACGATAGAGAGGCTAGTGAACAACATTTGCTCCTGACAAAGATATTTGAGGTTTGGAGGGATATTCTCTCAATGTGCCTCAGCTGAGGGGTAGCAGCTAGATGTGTATGCATGCACATGGCCTGTTGCCGCCACAAGATGCAGTGATGGTCTGAACTTCAGTGGAAGAAATCACCCTTCTCTCTTGAAGTAATTTTTACGTCGTTGCTGCAGCTGGAGAGATCCTGGCTACCGTAGCTCAGCTGAGACACACAAGTCATTAGACTTGTGGTAATTCACTAAAAGATACCTGAGCCCTTAACTGCATCATTTGCTTTCTTCTATATGTACTGCTTTGACTTTCTCTTATGTGTGTTCAAGAGCTCTACAGTGGAGGCTTGGTGGCCAAATGGGCATGGAAAGCAAACTGGATACAATATGACAACAACTTTTATCATGGAGGAAGGATACCAGATTGAGAAATTTTCAAAGGTAAACCTCTCAGCTCGATTACAGCTGGCATCACACTGCTACTGTTAGGATATCTGCTCTGCATAGCAGGTGTCTAAAGCTCTTAAGTGTTTTGTGAAAATGCTAATGAAAATTGCTTTTTTTTTAAATGTCACAATGTGTGTTTTCTGGTAGCCTTAGCTTGTGCCGATGCCTTTACTTGCAGACTGGAAGGTGACTTACACTTTGTTGGAAACCTCATAAAGAAAAAAATCTTTACTTCTTAAGGGTTTTTTATTAAAGAAGCACTTTTAAACTTGTTATAACAGGGTGATCTTTTTATATCAGGCACTGCAAAACCCTTTGAGAATGAAGGTTTATTATTGAGATTTTTCCTGTTAATTCAGTTTTAAAAATAATTGTGGGACAGATGCTTTCCTGAAAGGCTAACGTTCATTTATTAGAACGTGATAGGTGCGCTGTACCATCTAAAGTGTAACCATCAAAGCAGTATTTGGTTCTTGTAACACACTGGCTGTATAATTATCTGTTTGTTTTCACTAAGAAGCTTAGAAGAGGTAACTTTCAATTGTCTATTTAAAAAAAAAATGTGCAAGTGAGACTGGACTCCTTATGCCATCGACTTGTGGAAACAACCAATTAAACTTCAACATTTATTAGGTGGTCCTGGTATGTGCTGCTTCACAAACTAATCTGGCCACCAGGCATCAGAACCTGTCATTTCCTGCAACATTTGTACATGTGAAAAATTCTATGAAAAACAATAGCTTCTGGAACCCTTGTCTTTGAAGGGCTAGCCCTTGATTTATGCAGTCATAATAATAATTATTCACTATTATTAGCAATTGAATTTTGGAACAATTAAGAAAAGACACACCAGAGAAACACTAGCAGGAAATATGGCTGTAAAGCCTATAAAAAGGAAAATGCCATTGTTGCTGTGTGAAAACTGCACAATAGTAGGTAAAGTAATTGATTCCACTTGGGTAGTTGCATCAGGATATTTCATGGAGCACTGTGGCATGTGATTGTAGAACTTCATGGTCTACAGAAGATATTCAGAAGCCTTTTATTTGTTTCTCCTTATGGGGAAAGGAAAGTGGGGGGAAGCAAATGAACCACGTAGTGGGCATTAAAAATAAAATGGCATATAAACCCTTCACAGATTCTTGGCATAAAGTCTAGTCTTCGTTTGTGTGTTCTGAGAAGCTCTGTCTTAGATTCTGACAAATACCACTACCACCCCTCTGCCATGAGCTCAGTGAGTAGGAAAAGGCTCCATAAGCAATTTTTTCATGTTCTAGCATAATTTGCTCTTAGGTCAGCAGGACTGAATTGCAGCGTTCATATGGCTTGATAAGAACTTGGAGTAGTTCAGGAGATAGATCCAGGGATAAATGTTCCTATAAGCTGTTGTTCTGTTGTATTCAGGTGGAATACATTTCTCCTCTTTCTAAAGAAAATAAAAATAGGGGTGAGACATTTCACAAGTGTTTTGTCTCTGTGTGGATGTCTACATAACTCTGCACTAAAGGGTAAAGACTGTGTGAGAAAACACAGCTTGGTCTTATGTCAGATTTGGCTACCCTCAGTCTGAGCTACTCTCTGGTTCCTGACATGTTAGAGTAATCTCCAAAACATTAACTCATCCTTTGGGAAAACGTCTGGGTAGCCTCCCAGTGTGTACTTGAGGGAGCTCTAGACAGCTACGCTGGGAACCTCTGGTTGAGGGAAGTGCCTGCTTACTCCTGTTGGGTGTAGCAGAAACTGAAACAGTATAAAGCCAACATGCAGGACAGGATTGGTTTTGCTTTTGTTTTCTATTTGAATACTTTGGCTTAGAGCTTGTTTCTAAGGATAATGTGCAAAGAAGTCAGAGCCAGAAAGTATCTCAGAATGAAACTGGTTTTCTTGAGGGAGAGGCTACTCAGTCCTGTTTGCTATTGATAAGTTATTTTCTTCCTGCCATGCCTATATCAAGGAATTTGTTACCTCTCTTATTGCCTCCTAAAGCATTTGTTTGCTTTTCAGTTCTTCCCCATCTTTCTCTATGCTTATTTCTTCAACACTGTAATTGGAGAATTTATTTCATTGAGGCTATTTTATTACTTGGAAGTACTTATCCTTTACATCCTTATTTGGAAGACCTTACCCTTTAGCTGTCCTTCCCTCTACACCCTCTTCCCCCTCCAAGTCTTTTACCACATCTTCCAGAAGTCTTTCCTTTTGGCTTTATAGTTTTCATATTGCTTTCATGCTGTGTTCTAATTTGTTAGGTCACTTGGGCATTCTGTGATTTTATTTTAGCTCTAGGCATCTTCATCCCTATTACTTTTCCTACTGGTAAATGTGGGAATGCCAAATGTGATCCACAGGCCACTTAACTGGGTGCAAAGTCTTTGTATGTGACTTAAAAAGACCGCTATCTGTTTCATAATTGTTCACAGAACCAGCTGATTGCTCTGTGGTTGCTAGAGGACCTTTTCTGTGGTCTCCAAGACTGGGAGAAATCTGCAGTCCTCAGGCAGCAAATTCTGTCAGATTTCAAGGTGGCCAAAGTCTCGATAGCCAGAAAGGCATGTAACCAAGGATGCCAGATGCTAGCTGTCTCCTCATGTCCTTTTACCCTCCCCAAGGCATAAGGAAGTTAGTGTAGGAACAGGAAGAGGTGCTGTTACTGGTTGGGCCCCTGGGAAGCAATGAAATGAGAACACAAAGGCCCTGAACACTGGAGACCTGGGAATGTGAGATGGGACTGAGGAGCTTGCTCCTGCTGTATGGGTGGTCCTGGCTGGTTCTTGGATTTGGCCAGTTGTGCAAGTTCCACTTGGGCATGAATAAAGAAGTATCACATTACTTCTGTTAGCAACATAAATACTCCATTACAAGTGCACTCTGAGACAATCCCAGCCTGCCTGGTGACATCCATTAAAATGACCTCCCAAATATTTTGGGGGCCCCAACTGTAGCTCCCATTTTGCGCCACAAAATATAGTTACACTGGAGACTGAGGAGTTTTTTCTTCAAGCAATTGAAGTCAGTGGGGGAAGGTCAGAACTGTTTTGCCAGTGCAGTACTCCTAACGTAGTTGTAGCCTTCAGTAATTAGGGTGACTGTGCAATTTGTATACAATATTGGTTATATTTTCATCTTCTCATGTTAAAATAAATTCCTGCAAAATTCTAGGAATGGGTGTCCTAAAGCTTAAGTTCATCACGCTGGTATATAGGTTTAACCAACTCTGTGTGCAATGGGATCAAAGTAAAAGGAGGCAGGGCACACTGTCCTCAGCACATGTGTGGGCACAGGTGTTGGGTGGATGATTCCCAAAGGCTTCTCCCTGGTTTGACTTTGTTTTGTTACAGCTTTCTTCAGCAATACGGGTGCTGAGCCCCGCTTGCTGCTAATCTGGTGTTTCCCATGTGGCAGCACTGTGCAACACTGCAGGGTGTGGAGCAAGTTCCATTTTTATTTTCCAAAACTTAGTGAGTTTCTATGTCTTGGTCATTGTCATGATGCAGAGGGATTTAGTTTGAGGTCAGTGATCTATGGCCTGCACTCATGCTTTTAGTTTGTCATGTACACTTTCTCTGGTCAGGTGTTTAGTAATTGTCCAGTTGATTAAGAAGTGTCAAAAAGGAAGCAAAAAAAAAAACAAAAAAACAAACAAACAAAAAACCCCAACACACACACAAAGAAATTAGTTTTCTAGTGATAAAGACGACAAACTAATAATTATCTCTCAGTATGATTATTTTGATAAGCCCAAAGTTGAAGAAACAGTCCCACAGTGTGATTAGTAACTTCCCATTTGAACTTCAGTCTCGTTTGGTGTGTGAAATAAAGAATTGCATTTTATCTTAAAGACAGGTGTATCACTTGCACTTAACTAAGTTAATTTTAGCCTGATTTGCTGACAGATACTTGCCTCAACTGTAGCTTGTGGCAAGGAGAGAACAGGCTGTACTTTACAGGCTGACCTTTTGAAAAGGTATAGCAAATAGCAACCACTCCTCCCTCAGATAACTATCTTAGGAATAGCCTAGAAAAAGCAAGGTTCCTGCCTTCCTGACCCAAACTGTTGCTTCGTGTTCTGTGAGGTTGCTGAAATTTGCTGTTAGCTTTCCTTTGCTTTAATTTCCCAGTTGTCTCACTATGACAATGAACAACCTACACCAGACAGGAAAAAAGTTCTCTTTCTGGCCTAGGTTAAGTTGAAGTGGAACAAAGATGCAGGAGAAAAAGAAGTCTAAATTCTCCCCAGGAGAGATGTTTCACAGAATGGTTGGAGTTGGAAGTGACCTCTGGAGATCATGTAGTCCAGCCTCCGTGCCAAGGCTGGTAATACTTTGCAGCTGTGCAGGAGCCCAATGTGAGCACTGCTCCGCACCTGCCCTGTGGCAGGTGAAGAAGACACCCCTACAAACAAGGGCTCAGTGCAAAGTGTTATTGCTGTCAGCTGGCTGCACTCTCGTGGCTGTGGAACTAACTATGCTTACCTCAGTACAGTCAGAATACCCCTCAGAGCAGTAATGTTGCTTTGACTTAAGTCCCAGAAAATGTCCAGCCTGATTTTTTTGGAGAACTTTTCTTCTACCTGTAGCAGTAATGAGGAATGCCTTCTTGTTTCAATATCTGCAGTCCACAATGCCAGGCATTAGGCTGAAAGAGCATCTTTTATTTGCCTTTACTTGGATAACTTTTTAATACATACCTAGAGTTAGTGATTATTTAGCTGAACTAGTTTCAAACATACCTGCAGTGGTCGAAGGGCTGTTCACTTCCAAACCAGCATTTGTGTTTGCCTGTGCATCTTTTTAATTACTATATCTATTAAAAAGATGTAATTTAAGGAAGCAAAATAGTACTCTGCTTTTACTGGATGAACCTGAAGCTGGGCATTCAAGGGCAAGACCTACAACTGGGCAGCTGCCTTCTCCTGCAAGGAGAAAATGGTAGATTAGGTGATGTGTCTAGTACAACCAACGGCTGTATTGCTCTTGCTCAGAAGGGCTTTTAACTGAACTCTGCAGCAAGTGCACACACACCTGTCTCTCATGTCCAGGTGCACTCATATGCATGTGCTTTCTCCCTCTTGTAATATGAGAGTGTCTTTAAAGAGTGAACAGTTTTGTCAGAAGGATTCTTTTTAGCTTGTTACAGGTGTTTTAATCAAGCAGGGCTTTAGAGAGGAGAGTGTGTATTTTGATTCCTTGATGAATTCTACGTTGTTAGTGCTCAACTGAATACCTTTTCTACTGGCTCTCCTGATTTTATTTTATTTTATTTTCGTCTGCTTTTAAATTTAGGTTTCATGTCTTCACAGGCCTATTTTCGAACAGTAGAACTTGTTCAGGAGCCTATTCCTGGCTCACCAGGTTTGAGTTTCTACTTCAGAATCAATGGTCGACCCATTTTCATTAAGGGCTCAAACTGGATTCCAGCAGATTCTTTCCAGGACAGAGTGACCTATGACACGTAAGCCACATTTGATGTTTTCTCCTCCCGGCTTTCTATCCACCCTCTATCAAAGGGTGGTATTAGTGGGTGGAACTCTTTTCAAGGTAGCACGCTTAATTGTTGTGGGTTGGAAGCCTTAAAGTAAGAGTTTGATTAACACCAATGGATTTGAGTGATGTTCAAGGCCTGTAATTGCAATAACTGATGGGAAGGGGGTTGTTTGCTGTCCATAAGACACTGGCCCTTTGGGTACTTGTAGAGATGTCTGATCTTACTGTCTGGGACAAGTTCATTGATACTTGGACAAAGTACACTCAAGGCATGTCCTAACCTGTTTTGTGCAGGGAGACACAAGTGCCCAGTAGCCTCCCCCTTTTCAACTCTCTCTGGTCCAGGCTTCATTGAGGAGCTGTGCCATTAAAATCCAAGGTGTAGGTGGGATAGGGGCCACACTGTGCTTTGACTAAGCTTTGCTCAGGGTAGTTGAGAAACCAGGACAACAGAGGATGCTGCAGTGTGCATTCACATGCAGTTTGGAGGCTACCAGCATGATAAAGGAGTTACTTTAAATGAGATTTTAGTCTCAGTCTTTCTCTTCCTCCTCTCACTCCTTCCTTCTTGCTACGTGTTGTGGAACTCACAAAAGTAATATTACATTTCTAAATATTTAAAAGAGGATTTGAATTCAAGGGATTGATATTTAAAGCAAGTAATACCCAAAGAGTAAAGAACAACGTGATTAATCAAATACAGTGTTTCTGATCTGGTTCTGCCAATATTTCTGTAGAAGCATGCACTTGTTTATGTCACTCCCTCTATTTCATAAGTGTTAACAGAACCGAGTCACTCTTTCTCCCCAGATAAATTGCTTTATCAGAGCTCAATCCAGACATACAGGCTTAGAAGGTATCAAAATAGTCTGGTATCTATCAGAAGTGTTTGCTAATGATGAATTTTTGCGGGTGGGTGGGAGGATGTTGAAACTTTTTTGCTATGACCTTAGGAGTTCCTAAGTGATGCAGTTACACAGAACTTTTATAAATCTTCCTTTTGTATTTGACAGATTATGGCTGCTCTTGAAGTCTGTTGCAGATGCTAACATGAATGCTCTTCGGGTTTGGGGAGGAGGAGTGTACGAACGAGATGAGTTTTATGATATTTGCGATGAGATGGGAATAATGGTAAAGACAAACACAGAGCACTTAAAGACTGACAAGAACTTCCTCATTTAGAGTGGATTTTTATTTACAGAGGAAGAGAATTAACACATGAGTTCTAGCCTTCTTTCCAAAGGACATGGTAGAGTACCAACCTGACAAGTCAGATCAACCTGATTTTCTTTTTTTTTTTTTTTTTCTTTTTAATGCTGATTTTGAAGGGTCTTTTTAATCCCCCATCTTGGTCTCTCAGCACTTTTTTTCTNCATTTGAATGCTGAGGCTGTCTGAAACTAGATGAGATGTTTTGGAGGCTTTATATTAGAATCCCAGCTTGAATTTTCTCTTGTTATGAAGGCTACAATTCTGTTCCACACTCATCCCCACTCTCCTTCCCAATCCAGAATCCCCACTTCGTTTTCTCTTCCTTTTCTCCCTACTCTCTTTGCCCTGCCCTCTTCTGCCCCACCCCCTCATCACATTTTACAAAATCAGATCAACAGAATGTACCTTTGACTTTCTGTCTTTTAGCTCTTTTCAGACTAAGCATTTCATCTTTATATATTTTATCTCTCTCTAACTTCTAAATTTCTTACTATTTTGACAGAGAATGAGAGAATAAATAAATGGCTGAGGTGCTAGTGATGTCACTTAATGCAGGAAGATGTTTTCACTATAATGATGAGCACTGCCGAAAAACTTTTGTGGGCTGTAGGCATCAACATGGACTTGCAACACTCAGCCTAAATAATTGTGAAACAAGTAGTGCATGGGAGAGGGGATATCAAATAATACTTTCTTGTGGGGCCCTGTAACTGTGTTGAGGGCTTATGCTTGTGAGAATGGCCCTGCTGAAGAAACTGAACGACAGTGTATGTCCCAGACTGCACATAAAGGTCTTGCAGTCTGATCTCAATGAGGATTTAAAGCTGGCTATATTTGCATTTTGTGCTTTCAGCCACCTCTGAGTTACCAAAACTCTGAAGAAGGTAGTCATATTTTTCTGTGCTGTGGGATAGCTGAAAAGATCTGGATTTTTTTTTTAAACAAAAATATTTGATTTGGCCTGAAGCCAAGCATGGAGGGCCTTATCCAAAGGGCCCTTCTGAGCAAGCTGTGATTGGGTATAAATGTAGCTGTAAGGGGAACATCTGCTGCAAACACTGATAAACCCGGATGAGTACCTTTGATTGTTTGAGCTTGGAGGCACATGTTTATAAGTTTTGATGAAATAGTGAATAGATGAGTGAAGATCAACTTGAATCCCACAAAGTGGATTTTGGTCTTAGTCTGTAGCATAAGAGAGCAGGGAAACAACTGATAGCTTGCTGCCTTCTGCTGTGTGAGCTTGAAAGAAATAAAACATTACAGCTATTTTAGTCCTCTGAATGAGCGCCCTGATTTCCAGGGCTTCTGAGCACTTAACAGTTCTTTTATTTTTGACATCAGGCACCTAAGTAGGCCACTTAGATCTGTGCCTGTACAGTGCTCAGTGTAAGATTTAGATCTTATTTAGCAGCTGGAATAGCAAGCGAATGCAAAAAAACAGACCCTTGTTCTGGAGGAGCTGGTGCTGGAGGCTTTTGGTTTTGTTTCTTCTTCTGGTCTTGCAAAGGCTTAGAAGTACATTACATCAAACTATGCTAAGGAAAATAAAGAGAAACTTTATTAAAAGAAAGCCAAGAGACACTTGGCTAAATGATTCCAAGTGATTTTTCAGAAGCAGCTTTGCTCTTTTTGCACAGTGCTAGGTTTGTAGCAGTTTTTAACA
>VWYK01059853.1:7219-24643 GCA_013399775.1 Semnornis frantzii | reverse complement strand
TCGCGGTCCCCGGCAGTAACCGGCCCGCAGGCGGTGCTGGTCACCCGGGGCTCGCCCCGTGGGCCGGGGGTGGCCTCGGGAAGGCGTAAGGGGATTCTGTCTCTTGGGAATGGCTCCGGGAAACGGGGCCGACTGTGCGTGGGACGGGAGGCTGTACTGGATCTGGTCCTCGGGAGACCCTTTCTGGGCGTCATGGTGAGGCGCACCTCCAGAGTACCCTCTGGATCCCCTCCCTGGCAGGGCCGGCGGCGTTGGGCACCTCGCGGGGCTGACGCTGTTTCGAAGGACTGCCTTCGGTCATCGTCCTCCTCCTCCCGCACCTCCCCGCACCCCCAGCAGCTCAGGGGAGCTTTGTGGAAGAGGAGGGTGGGTGCATCAGGAGGTGCGTGGGGAGGGGGTTTCCTTCCTCTGAGTCGCACTGTGCCGGGAGGTCCTTGGTCTGTTGGTGGAACTGTGGGGCAGATGCAGGACTTAAGCAAGGTTTGTGCTGTTGG
This sequence comes from Semnornis frantzii, assembly GCA_013399775.1. Lineage (NCBI taxonomy): Eukaryota > Metazoa > Chordata > Aves > Piciformes > Ramphastidae > Semnornis > Semnornis frantzii. Next base: position 24,149 of record VWYK01059853.1, on the reverse strand, counting down.
GCTGAAGTCTTTTCCCTGCCACCGATCCAGTCGTGCGGTTTGCTGTGCATTGGGACGGTGCCCGCAGTGCCCAGGCTCCACAGGACCACCGGGTCAAGCCCATGCTAGCATTGGTGATGCGTGGCTGCTGCGTGGCTGGCGTGGCTTTGGGAAGGACTGCTGAGATTATTGTGCTTTTCCTTCGGTTTACTGCTGCCTATTTTTTTTTTCCCTGGTGCAACGTGGGCAAAAAGGGTTGTGGCAGGGGTTGCCCAGCACTTGAGCAGTGGCCGTGAGCAGGGAATGTGGCTCAGCCCCTTGCTTGTTGGCAGCGAGAAACGTGTAGTTGTGGAGAGGTCTAGAAGGCAAACTGGTCTGCTAGCTGGCGTGGGGCTCTGCCCGTTTTTGGGGGGATTTAGCTGATGTGAGCGTGGTTGTGGTGAATGGGAAGCTGCTGGAGTCAGCTGGAGCTTGGTGGCTCGGCTCCAGGCGGCACGGAGGTGGTTCAGCCGTCGGAGCGCTGCCGCGAAGGTCTCCCGGGGGTGGGAGAGATGCCGGCGGTGGTTGCCCTCCGCTCTCGGGCGTGCCCGCTGGGTGGTGGTGGGCAGGCCCACTTGCTGCAGGCTCTGCTTTGCGCTGGCTTTTGGTGGGCTCGGGCGTTCGCTTTCCTTGTTTCCCTGTCCTCCTCCTCGTTGCGTGGCTGTAGGAATAAGGCGAGGAGCAGAGGCTGCTGCCTTGCCCAGGCGTGGTGCAGGCAGGAGGGCTGCTGGGCGGCGAAGCCACACGCGAAATGCAGGAGCCGTGAGCAGCACTTGGCACTCGCAGCGTCAGCTGCCCCTCGAGGCACTGCTGGAATCGTGGCTGGCTGGGAGACCTCAGCTCGGCCCCTGTCTGACGGCACTCCTGGGGGTCGTGTCCGTGTGTCGTGCAGGGTCTTCCCCAGTCTGGCCCGAGCCGCCTCTGGGAGCGCCTGCGAGGCTGGCAGAGCCACCATCCTTGCTGGGCACTGAACCTGTTGAAGATCAGTATCGTTTTTGCTCTGCTGAGGAAAGTACTTGGGTAGCGAGGCAGCATCCTGGGCGAGATCTCAGATCTAAGGGAAGATTTTGGACTGGAAATTTCTGAGGCAAAGCAATTGGATCTGATTTGGAGTTAAGGCAATGGTCTCCTGGCACGCTGCTATAAAGGAAACACCTTTGTATGGAACCTGCCGAAGTCTTACGGATCCTCCTGGTGCAGGGGCTGGATCTGCCAGGTTGAGTGTGGGCTTCTCTAACCAAGCTGAAGCATCTCCTGGAGCCTGGCCTGCGCCGGGGTCCAGCTCTCCAGCAGGACTGGTTTTGCTGCCAGCCCTCTCCAGCAGCGAGGCAAAGCTGTGGCTGCAGCTCAGCTCTGGTACAGGCTGCAGAAGCAGCCGAGAGAGAAGTGGCATCCCCAATCAGACATCGAGACAAAAAGTCCTTTTCCTGGGGTGCCAGCTGGGAGGTGTTTGGGGGTCTGGACCTGGTTGGAGCGGGTGGAGGATGCAGCTGAGTGGGAGCCAGGGCTGCCTACAAAGATCTTTCTTTATCCTCTGTGAAACCTTGCTAACTCCTTGCCTGTGGTGTGTGAGCCTGGAGATGGCAGAGTCACTACTCTGAGGTTTAATTTTTACCAGTTCCTGTGGCTTAGCTGACACTTGGACGCTTAGAGTGATTTGTGTGCGTGTGTGTGGCTTGCAAAGAGGAAGAGGAGCAGGAGAAGATGACAGGAACAAACACTCTGAATCTCCCACACCCTGCAATCACTCAGGAGCTCTCTCGTGCTAGCTGAACCAAATATAATCACATTTAGCATATAGAGAGGGTGGCAATGGGCTGCCTTGCACTCTTTATCTGGGAGCTGTCAGAGATGGAGGTGGTGGGAGGTCAGGTGGGGCCGATGTCCATTTTGATGCAGCTCCTCCAGAGATGCTATTTAATCTGCCTACCTGCCTGCCTCTCCATCATCTCCCTGCTCCTTTCAAAGCCGGCTTTCTCTCCGTGCTGCTGCTTGCAGTACCAAGACAGGCGAAGCGCAGGGAAGGAGGTGCAAAGCCCTGCTTGGAAGTGGTGGATCCGGCTTAGTTTTTCTTCCCGTGCTCATCTGCTGGTTGCCTGCCTGGCCTCTGAGACTGCACACCCGGAGAGGGCTGGGCGGGGGCCTTCGGTCGCCGCTCCTGCTCCTTGCGTGCCGCCCGCTCCGGGCGTGCTCTCCCCTCCCGTTCTGGCTCGGCATGCACACATCTGTTGCAGGCATCCTTTGGGCTTCCTCTGCTCCCAGCCGGCGCCGAAGCGGTGCCTGTGCCGAGCAGGCTCTGCATCGCCCTTGCCGTCGCCACAACCACCAGCACCACCTGGGCGTCCACTTTGGACCTAGCTGCCTCACCCAGAGCAGAGCCGTTCGAGGAGAAGCTGGAAAGGAGTCGTTCAGGAGGGAATCTGCAAGTGCTGGTGTCTAACCACCCCTTGGTTTCTACTCTTCTTGTACAAACCGTCTGGGGAAAAGAAAGCCCTGAGGGGAGAAACCTTCTTGGCAGGCTGAGAGAGCCCTGCTCTTGTCAGCCTGGAGGGAAAGCGTTTTGTCAAGTCATGGAGAAGGGGCCCGAGACTGCAGATGCTTGTGTTGCCTTTTTTTGACTAATTGCTGTTATCACCGACTCATTATGCTTCAGTCTCCCTGCTTTCCTCCTTCCCTCCTGCTCCGGGTTCAGGGATGGGGCTGGAGGGCAGGCAGTGTTCCTGCCTTTCCAAAGGCCCTGCAGCTTCTCACGCCGCAGGTGCTGGGAGGGTTGAGAGGGGCACTTCTGCCCTGGGCTGTGCCAGCACAGCTCGGCTGGTGGCACAGGTGGCAGTGCTGTGGCTGTCTCTGAGGAGGCTCAGACCCATCTCGTGGGTAGCTTTGCTGCCTCTCGGCTCTGTGCTGGTCTCCTTTCTTCAGGTGAAGGTTTGTGTTTCTTTTTTTTGCTTTAATTGGAGCTTGGCATTTCCCTTCCCCTGAACGCTCACAGCCTGAAGTTGAATAACTTGCAGTGCTCTGGTGGCTGGGCTCAGGAAGCCCCATTAGAGATGAAAAGGAGCGTTGGAGATGATGGAGGGATCAGAAAGGCAGCGCTGGCAGCACGGAGCCTGCTTGTGGGGCTGCCGTTAGTGGTATTTATTTGACACCGAAGATGAGCTTGGAGCAGTTAATGCAAATAGGGCCCCTGAAGGAGCTCGGCGAGAGGCAGGATGGGGAAGGGGTTTGTGATAAATGCTCCTCTTCTGCTTGCCAGCCCTGCACAGCAATGGGGCTGCTGCCTGGTGCTCCTGTGTGTTTGGTGGCCTGGTCTGCTGCGGCATAAGCTGGCAGGTTTGCAGGGTGGCCTCTTGCCCATCCTGAGTGCAGCTCCTGACACAACTGGCCTTGGAGAGCTGAGGAAAATATCGATGTTTGTAGATGAAGGAACCCAAATATGTTCACCTACCTGTGAATCCAGGCTGCAGTGATGAATAATAGATGTTTCTAGCAAGCTCAGATATGGTGAGCAGGGGCAAGGAGCACCTTGGGCAGTGAGTAGCTGGGTGCTGATCAGCTCCGCAGAATCCTGGAGACACCAGGCCTCGGGGCACCAGAGTGCTGTGGGCTGAGGCTGATGGAAGAGATGCTTGGAGGAAGGCTGAGCCTGTGGGGTGCTGCCTGCGGGGTGCTGCCAGCTCTGACTGAGATCCAGCTCAAGGAGGCTTTTTTTTGCCTCTGCTACCTGTGTGTCCGAGCTCTCCCTGCTCTGGCATGGCAATAGCTTCATGCAGGAGCTCCAGAGAGTGCTGCAGCAGTCCCTGCCCCCCAGACGGACGGGCTCAGGATGAGCAGCTGTTGAGCAGCACAGCAAGGCTGGGCAGACAGCTGGGGCTGGGGGCAGGAAGGTGTCCCCCAGCACTCATCCGCATGTGAAGGTGCACTTGGCTCTGCCTTTGCTCTCTGTGCAAGCCCTGGAGCTCGGCAGTGCTGGGCACACGGCTCCTCTGCAAGGCCAGTGCTAAGCTTGGAACCTTGCTGGGGAGCAGCTGGCAAGGGCATGGCCTTGGCTTTACTGCTAGGAAGCTGGAGTGCCCCTCACCTCTCCCAGGAAGGTTGGTGGAAGCAGTGTGTTGGAAATGATTCAGACAACCCCTGCAGTGGGAACTGAAGTCCACTGGTGATTGAGAGAACCTTGCCAAGTGGCTGTGGGTGGTGAGGTTGGCAAATGAGAGCGAATGCAGAAGACCTGCAGGTGCATCAAGGCCCAGCTGTGGAGGCACAGCACAGGAGGTGCTTGAGGATATGGTTTAAGGGTGAGCTTTGTAGAGCAGGGAGAATGTTGGACTTCATGATCCTGAGGGGCTTTTCCAGCTGGAATGTTTCTGTGATTCCTTGGGACAAGAAGGACATTGAGGGGCTGGAGCAGGTCCAGAGAAGGGCAATGAGCCTGGGGAAGGGTCTGGAGAAGAGGGCTGGGGAGGAGCAGCTAAGAGTGTGGAGTGTGGAGCAGAGGAGGCTGGGCAGAGCTCATTGCTCTCTGCAGCTCCCTGAGAGGAGGCTGCAGCCAGCTGGGCTTGGGTTCTTCTCCCTAGAAATAAAGGATGGGAGGAGAAGAAATGGCCTCAAGCTGTTGTGGGGGAGGTTTAGGTTGGACATGAGAAGAAACTTCTTGACTGAAAGGGTTCTCAAAGCCTGGCACAGGCTGCCCAGGGAGGTGGCTGAGTTCTCATCCCTAGAGGTGTTTCCAAGAGGCAGAGCTGTGGTGCTGAGGGCCATGGCTTAGCCCCAATCTGGGCAGAGTTGGGTAATGATTGGATTTAAAAGATCTTACAGGTCTTTTCCAACCTGAGTGTTTCCATGATTCAGTGACTCTCCAGCTGAGCCCCTGGCCTCTGTTCTCAGTGGAGTTTGAAGCAGGAGCAGAGATGTGCAGAAAGGGCTGGTGTGAAGCCAGAGCAGGGGCAGACAGCTGGGGACATTAGGTGGCCCTGGGGCACTGAGTTTGGTCATTGTCCAGCCCAGCCCCTCCACAGGCCAGCAGCTTGAGAGGCTGCTTGGCAGTGGGCAGGAGGCTGATGCAGACACCCAGCAGCAGGCAGAGAGGCATCACAACCCTCTTGTTGATGACAGTGAGAGCAGGCTGTGGCTCAGCTCAGCTCTGTGGCTTTCCAGAGCCATACAGGCAGGGATGGGCCCCTCCTGCAGCTGCTTTTTGCCTTTGGGTTTTTTGCTTTGGGGTCTGGGGTTTTTTTGTTTCTTTTTGGTGGCATCCACAGTCCACAAAGGCCTGTCCTGAGAAATGGTGAGGAAAATGGTCCTGGTGTTTGCAGGAGCTGAAGGCTCTGTGCCTCATTCCTTTCTTCCTCACAACTTTTGAATTATTAAAGTGCGTTCAGCGGAGATTAACTTTCCTGGCTCAATATTTATTATTGCTTCATTTCCCTGGAAGTTGGAGCTAGGAGAGCTTTGATAAATGGGCTGGCAGGTCCTGTAGTTTCTCTATAGCTAATCTAAATATCCCTGGATCCTTTGCTGAGAAGCTAATTTGTAATTTCCTATGGTGAATTATAATGATCCACTGGGGTCTGCTTTTCCTACTGCCGCTCTGCCGGGGGAGGAGGCTGCCACCAGAAAACGGTGTGGGACCTGGCAAGTGGCCATTAGTCACCTACACCTCTGAGCTGAGAGCAAACAGCCAGAGAGCATGAACCAGGGCAGCCACCTTGCTGAGGCAGGGCTTGCCTCCAGGCTGAAAGCAGCTCCATGGTCCCTGCCGGAGGGATGGGGTTGTAAAGGAGGCTGCAACCAGGTGGGGGTTGGTCTATTCTCCTTAGTCTCAGGTGACAAAGGGAGAAGAAATGGCCTGAAATGGTGCCAGGGGAGGGTTAGGTTGGAGAGGAGGACAAATTTCTTTGCTGCAGGAGTGGTCAGGGACTGGCACAGGCTGCCCAGTGAGGTGCTGGAGTGCCCATCCCTGGAGGCATTCAGGAAACCTGTGCCCATGGCTCTTGGGGTTAGTGCCCGTGGTGGGGTTGGCTTGATGGTTGGACTCTTAGAAGTCTTTTCCAACCCAAACACCTCTGCGATTCCGTGAGAGTGGTGGCCAGAACCACACCAAAGCTGGCACCCTGTGCCAATGCCACAGCCCCATCCACTCGTGGGGTTTGCCTCTGCAGCTGGAGGCAGCCGACGTGCGAAATCTCTGCTTCTGGAAACCTCTCCCACCACCCCAATTATAACCAAGTGCTATCAGGCTTTTGAATAATTGAAGAGGCTTTCTGCTGAATATTTAATTACAATAATATTTGGTTAGCAGGGGTTGTTGGGCTCCTTTTATGCAATTGAGGATTGCTGCAAGAAAACAACCTGTTACAAGAAAATGTTGTCTATGATCATTGATTTTTTTTTTTTCCTTGCCTTTTTTTTTTTTTTCCCTAAGCTAATCAGTTTCTCAGTTGAAATTGGTTAATTAGCTCAGCTCCATTAAGGCTCTTTGGCATTTCAGCTTGATGTTTCTAAATAATGATATTTTTTGCCTGTTAAGCCCACAACCCAGGGTGACCTAATTACGATGAGAGCAGACGTGCTCTGCTCCGGCTTTAATAAGTTCCTGCTGGGAGCCCTGCGGTGCAGAATCACAGAGGCAGAGTTCAAAGGGGAAGGGGCTCTGTGCCCGGCCCTGCCTGAGGAAGACTCCTTTGGCCTTGCTTCTTCCACCCTAATCCTAGTGAGCAAGATGCTCCTGGAGCCTGGGAGCAGCTGATCCCTGCAGCCCCTAGGCCAGCCTAGGTTCCTAGAATAGGCTGTGTTGGAAGGGTCCCTAAAGACCATCCAGTTCCAGCCCCCTGCTGTGGGTAGGGACACCTCCCACCAGCCTGGGGTGCTCAGAGCCTCATCCAAGGCCAGGGACACCTCCAGGGAAGGGGCATCCACAGCCTCCCTGGGCAGCCTGTGCCAGCATCTCCCCACACTCACTCTCAAGAGCTGCTTCCCTTTCTTCAGTCTCAGTCTCCCCTGGCTCCAAGGCACTGCAGGGGCAGGGGGAGGGTGATGGCAGGCAGGCAGCTGGAAGAAGACAGGGTTTGGAGTGGACTTGGCTAATGCATCTTAATTTACTTTGCTCTGAAGTTGCTCCTCTTAATGAGCAGGTGGAGCCCTCCCATGGAGGAGGTTCTCCAACCTCTGATCATCTTTGTAGCCCCCTCTGGACCCTCTCCAGCAGTTCTGTGTCCTTGTCCAGCTCCAGTGCCCTTGGTGCACAGTTGTGCAGGTGAGGTCCCAGCAGAGCAGAGGGCAGAATCCCCTGCCTCACCCTGCTGGGCACTTTTAGGCTGCTCCCTCCCATCCCAGGTGGGTTCTTCATTTGCCTTTAATGGATTGTTTCACCATATTTTCAGCACCGACAGCCAACTGAGTCCTGGGCTGCAGCAAGAGCAGTGTGGGCAGCAGGGCAAGGGAGGGGATTCTGCCCCTTTGCTCTGCTCTCCTCAGACCCCATCTGGAGTACTGTGTGCAGTTCTGGAGCCCCCAGCACAGGAAGGACATGGAACTGTTGGAGNCCTCCCTGGAGGTGTTCAAGGCCAGGCTGGAGGAGGCCTTGAGTGACCTGTGCTAGTGGGAGGTGTCCCTGCCTATGGCAGGGGGTTGGAACTGGATGATCCTTGAGGTCCCTTCCAACCTTACCATTCTGTGATTCTGTGATTTTCTCCTGAAAAGTCCTTCTCACTCCTGCCCACCTCTGGTGCACCAGTGCCCTGTGTGCCTCATGCCAGCAGCAGCTGGGCACCAAGGTTTGGATGATTCTTCCCTGGGTTGCTTGAACAGATCTGGGTTTTGGTGTCCTTTGCTGGCTGTCTCTCTTTGAGAGGCAGAGGAGCTCAGGCTGCTGGGCACCACTGGATGCTCTCCTCTGCTGCCTCTGCTACCTCCCAGGAGGCTCTCCTGTGCTGCAGAGCCCCAGGCCTGTTACCTGTCCAGGTCTTTGCCCCCTGTTTGTCAGCTGCTTTCTCCTGGCAGGGCAGACACTTTCCTTGCTGCAGGGAGCAGCCTCTCTTTGCCTGGCCCTGCATGCCTGTGCTGGGGCAGGGCAGGTTTCCTTCCTGCTGCCTTCTGGTCTGCACTCCGGATGGGGAGTGCCTTTCCTTCAGCCCCAGGGCTGTGCTGTCTGCTGCTGAGCACAGAGCAGCTGCCCCCTGCTTGCACCCTGCTTCGGGCTGCTCCAGGGGAGCCAGGTCTGGGAGGGCAGCAGTGAGGTGGATGTGAACTCCTTGGAGGAAGAAGTCAGAGCAGAGTAGTGGTCTATGGGAGAGTCTAGCTGGAGCCCTGTGTCTAGTGGGGGTCCCTTAAGGGTCAGTAGTGGGATCAGGACCACTCCATTTATTCATCATCGAGCTGGCTGAAGGCACAGAGGGCACTGCCAGCAAGTCTGTGGGGGCAGGGCACACAGCCCCCTGCTGCCCTCCTCCCATGCAGGACCTTTCCCAGCAGTGAGAGTGATTCATTCCCAAAGGCTGCTTTGCTGAGAGTCTCAGGGTCAGTACTGGGACCAGGACCACTCCTTTCATTCATCATTGACCTGGCTGAGGGCACTGCCAGCAAGTCTGCTGGTGGCACCAAACGGAGCAGTGCTGGCACCCCTCAAACTGTGCTGGCACCCAGTGAGACCTGGACAGGCAGGGAGCTGGGCAGGGAGCAGTGGAATGAAATCTAGCAAGGACAAGGGGGAGAGACTTGGGCTGGGGAAGAAGAACCCCATGGAGCAGGAGAGACTGGGGACTGAGCTGTTGGAGAGCAGCACAGGGGAGAGAGACCTGGGAGTGCTGGTGGGCAGCAGGGTGCCCAGGAGCCAGCAATGTGCCCTGGTGGCCAAGAAGGCCAAGGGCATCCTGGGGTGCATTGGAAGGGCTGTGGTCAGCAGGTCAGAGAGGTTCTCCTGCTCCTCTGCTCTGCCCTGCTGAGGCCACATCTGCAAGATTGGGTCCAGTTCTGGGCCCTCAGCTCAGGAAGGAGCTCAGGGAAGTGCAGGAGAGAGCCCAGCCCAGAGCCCCCAAAGTGCTGCAGGCAGTGGCAGAGCTCCTGTGAGGCCAGGCTGAGGGAGCTGCTTGGAGCAGAGGAGCCTGAGGGCTGCCCCTCAGTGCTGCTGCTAAAGATGTGCAGGGCTGGAGCCAGGCTGTGCTCAGGGATGGGCAATGCCAGGCCAAGGGGCAGCAGGTGCCAGCTGGAGCAGAGGAGGTGCCAGGGGAAGAGGAGGGAAAACTTTGTGAGTGTGAGGCTGCTGGAGCCTGGAGCAGGCTGCCCAGAGAGGTTGTGGAGTCTCCTGCTCTGGGGACATTGCAAACCCACCTGGATGTGTTCTGGTTGCCCTGCCCTGGGTGCTCCTGCCCTGGCAGTGGGGTTGGACTCGATGATCTCTTGAGGTCCCTTCCAGCCCCTAATGTTCTGTGGCTCTGTGGTGCAGGTGAGCTGGCAAAGAATACCCAAAACATACCCTGGGTGCCGAGGCAAGGAGGGGTCTGGGGCTGGTTTTGGTCCTCTTTCTCCTGGTGTTAAAACAGGCTGCAGAAGGAAGGATGGAGCAGGGAACAGCAAGAGCTGAAGTTTTATGGAGTTTCTTTCATTTCCCCTTGCTGCAGTCAGGGGCTGGGGCTGTGCCTTTGATTGCTGGAGGCCTCCACTCACTTGGGCTGCTTCCTGAGCTGCTCATTACACTGCTTTGGGGCCCTCTTGGCATCTGGATAATTGCTTCTTGCTCAGGGACCTTCAATCAACTGCAGGAGGAGGAGTGTGAATTACAGCTGCCCCGGGAGAGCAGGAGCCCAGCAGGAGAGCTGGAAAGGAAATACAATCCTCTGGAGCTGACTCTGGGGGTCTGGCCCCACTGCGCTGCCCTCTGCCCTGGGGCTGCAGGGACCTGGCAGGGGACAGCCTGAGGTATTAGGGACAGGCTGGCATGGCCTGAGGAGGCAGCTGGCCTGGCCCTGGCAGGCAGCTGGGCACTTGGATTTTTATCACTTGTTTCACACCTGAGCCTTCATATTTCTAAACCTCTGAGCAAGGAGGTGGGCAGGGAGGGCTGGAAGGGACCTGGTGGATGCTGCCACGCTACCCTGCTGTGTGGTTGGCACCAGGGGGTTGAGAAGCAGCTCTGGCTTTCCAGCAGCACCAGTCCTGCCAGGAGGATGTCTTGCAGCCCTGCTCAGGGCCTTTGCCATCCCTGGAGGGGCTGAAGGAATGTGTGGCTGTGGCACCTGGGGACATGGCGTAGTGGGCTTAGTGGTGCTGGGTTGCTGGTTGGACTTGTGGCTCTCAGAGGGATTTTCCAACCTTAATGGCTCTGTTCTGTGGTCCTGCACCCTCACCACAGGGCCCTGTGCTTCTGCTGGAGTTACCTTTGAAAGCATCCATGCCTCAGGCAGGGCAGGGCTGTGAGTAGGGCTGGGATGCACAGAGCTGCTGCCAGCCTGTGGGAGATGTGCAACGGTGTGGCCTTGGCTGTCCTGGGGGTGAAATTGCTGGTGGGGGTCTCAGTCACTGAGCCTGTCAGGCTCTAAAGAGAGGCACTGTGAGGTCACCCTGGCTGGGAGCAGACAGGAAACTGTGGAGTTTCTGGGGTAGGAAGCTCCAGGAGGGACACAGCTCTGAGCTCCTGGGCTCCTGGAGCCACATTCATGGCACCAGGTGCCCTCACTTCTGCAGTCACCTGGAGGGTGGCACAGAGCTGAGCAGGACTCACAGGCACCGACTGCTCTTTGTCATAGAACTGCTTGGGTTAGATCATTGAGCCACAGGGTTCTGGAACACCTCCAGGGATGGGGACTCCATCACCTCCCTGGGCAGCCTTTTCCTCTGCCTGAGCACTCCTGCAGGAAAGGAGTTATTCCTAATCCCCAACCTGGACCTCCCCTGGGGCACCTTGAGGCTGTTTCATCCTATCACTTGTTACTGGGCAGCAGAGCCCAACCCCAGCTGGCTGCAGCCTCCTCTCAGGTTGCTGCAGAGAGCAATGAGCTCTGCCCTCAGCCTCCTCTGCTCCACACTGCACACCCCCAGCTCCCTCAGCTGCTCCTCCCCAGCACTCTTCTCCAGACCCTTCCCCAGCTCTGTTGCCCTTCTCTGGACCTGCTCTAGCCCCTCAGTGTCCTTGTGGTGAGGGGCCCAAAGGTGAACCCAGCACTCAGGCTGTGACCTCAGCAGTGCACAGGGCAGGAACCACTGCCCTGCTCCTGCTGCCCCCAGGAGGCCCCATCTCGGGTAGGGCTGTCCTGAACTCTAGCCTCTGGCTGGCAGCGTGCCCCCTGAGCTGAAGCTGACCTTGCAGAGGAGCTGAGGTGGGTGTGGGCCGGTGGCAAGTGCCAGGTACTGAGCTAATGATGTTCAGTACCCTCCTCAAAGGCAGCTTTGTGCTGGCTGCTCCTGCCGTGTGTGGGTTAGTGCCGCGGTGCCCGGCGGCGCCTGGCACACACAGGAGGCTGCTGAGCTGAAAGGCTCCTTCCAGAGCCTGCTGAAAGCTGCAAAGAGATGCTCATTAACTTCAGCAGGCTGTGGCGAGGCCAGAGCAAAGGGCTGCTTTGAGGAGGATGCTGCTGAGAGCTGCCTCCAGCTCTGCCTTTGTGTGCCAGCGCTGGGCTAAGCTGCTGAGCCTGCCCGGGCCAGGGCAGCTCCTGGCTTCACATGGTCAGGTCATGGACTCCCAGAGTGGGTTGGGTTGGAAGGGACCTAGAGGAGCATCTGCTTCCAACCCCCAACTCTCCCAGCCTAGCCCCACAGCAGAGGTTCTGCAACCTCTGATCACTTTGGTGGCCTCCTCTGGACCCTTTGCAGCAGCTCCAGGTCCTTGTGCTGGGCTCCCCAGAACTAGAGGCAGTGCTGCAGGTGAGGTCTGAGCAGAGCAGAGGGGCAGGATCCCCTCCCTGTGCTGCTGCTCTCCCTGCTCTGGCTGCAGCCAGCACACAGCAGGCTCTGGGCTGTGACCAGTGCTGGCTCTTGGGCACTTTGGCAACAGCTGACCCCCCCAAGGCCCCAGGCTGCTCTCAGCCCCTCCTCACCCAGCCTGCATTTGTGTTCATAACCTGGGAGAAATTCCTTTCTCTGCTTCCAACCAGTGGGGCACACTGGGCAGCATCCCTGGGGCTCCTTGCTGAGAAGGCACTGGGGAGAGCCAGGAGCAGGTAGCTGCCCTAAGAACCCTCTGCCAGAGACTGTGCCAGCAGCCCAGCAATTTTTTGGAGGTGGTTTTGCAAGGCTAGGCAACATTTTTCTTCCTTTCTTTGAAGCTTTGTGCTGTTCAGGGGAAGCTAGGGGCTGCCTTTGAAGCACTGAAACTATTCCTGATAGGTTACCTTGAAAGCTTTCTCCAGTCTTGAATGAATCAAAGTGCAAATGTTTATAATGCAGCACCCACACAGGCAGGGACAGGAGTTTTATGGGGGCAGGGGAGTCAGAAAACAATAATAATGCAGCATAGTTTATGAAGTTGGCCAGAAACTCACCAACCAGCTGAGGTTTTACTGCACCTGAATGTGATACAAGCTGTAAATTTGAATTCCCAGGCCAGTCCTCAGGTCCTGCTCTTTATTACCTGGAATAACACTGCACTGCTAATGCCTGCCTGCAGCAGCCTGCTGGAGCCCTCCAGCCAGCCTGGGCACCTCAACCCCTGCCCTGGGCACTGCAGAGCCCTCCAGCCAGCCTGGGCACCTCAGCCCCTGCCCTGGGCACTGCAGAGCCCTCCAGCCAGCCTGGGCACCTCAGCCCCTGCCCTGGGCACTGCAGTGGCTCTTGCTAATTAGCTGATTGCTGCCCTCTATTGTGTTGTGGACCTTGGAAACCATAGAATGGTGATGGTTGGAAGGGACCTCTGGAACCCACAGGGCATGAGCACCCAGGGCAGGTCACCCAGGAACACATCCAAGGGGGTTTGGAAAGGCTCCAGAGAAGGAGACTCCACAACCTCTCTGGGCAGCCTGCCTCAGGCTCCAGCACCCTCACACCAAATGTTTCTCCTCTTGCTGAGGTGGCACCTCCTGGGTCGCAGCTTCTAGCCCTTGTATCTTGTCCTGTCAGTGGGCACCAATGAGCAGAGTCTGGCAGCTTCCTCCTGGCAGCCACCCCTCAGACGTTTGTTAGCATCCAGAAGCCTCCCTCACAGGATGCTCCTCTCCAGGCTAACCAGCCCCAGGTTTCTCAGCCTTCCCTCACAGCAGAGCTGCTCCCACAGGAGGGCTCTTGGCTGAGCTGCACAGCCCTGAGTCGGTAAGAGCTGTGGCAGGCGTTGGGAGCAGGGGCTGGAGGGAGCAGGACTGTGGGCAGCAGGGGCTGGGGGGAGTAGGGCTGTGGGGAGCTGCCCTTGAGGCTTGCTTTTGCTGATTCCCTTTGATATTTTCTGCTGAATATTGTGGAGAGACACAGAATTCCCATTCAGTGACAGGTCCTGCCCTGTCCAGCATTCCCTCGTGGTGAAAAATGCACCTTCGAAGAGGCACAGAATGGCCTGGGTTGGAGGGGACCTAGGAGACCATCCAGCCCCAGCCCCCTGCCATGCCCAGGGACACCTCCCACCAGCCCAGGGTGCTCAAGGGCTCACCCAGCCTGGCCTGAAGCAGCCCCAGGGAGTGTGACCTTTGTGAGGAAAGGTCTGGCTGAAGCCTCTCTGCTGTCCCTGCTCCCCGGGGGTGCTGCTTAGAAGTGTCAGAAGGAAGCCCTCCAGGCTTTGCCTCCCCGCAGAGGGAGAGCTGCTGCTGCGTTTGTGCCCAAAGCTGTTTCCCCCAAACCATGCCAGAAGGGAAGCAGCTGGGAGAGTGTTTCCAGGGCTGCAGTGGGGCTGGCTTTGCTGGGCTGCATCAGGGAGACCTTTCTGTGGGAGTGAAGCAGGGTGGGGGCTTGGCTGCCCCTCCTGCCTCCAGCTGCCTGCCAGCCCAGGGGTGGCTCTGGAGCTGCTTTCCATCCAGGGAGGTCTCTCTCTACAACCAAGCAATTTAACCTTGTTTGCACCAAGGCACTTGGATGTTTGGATCCTCAAGCACACCTTGTTTGGAGACTTGTGGCAGTGTTTGCTGTGTCTGTGAGGCTGGCAAGGTGAGAAAGAGGCTGCACTTGGAAGCCAGAGCTGTAGCTAGAGGCAGAGGTGGTTTCTAAGCCAGGGGTCTGGGGAGCTGCAAAGTGCAGGGGGGGCTGAAGCCAGCAGTTCTTGCAGTCCCCCTAAAGGTCTGCACCCCTTGAGCTCTCTGGAGCCCTTCCTGCAGCCAGCAAACAGCCTGGCCTGGCCAGGGAGGGCACAGCTTGCATTCCACATCTGTTTAAGAAATCCCAAGCCCTAGAGAGGTGCCCAAAAGCCACCAGAAACAAAGCTGGCTCACAGGAAACAGGCAGAGCCCCAGAGCCTGGGCTCAGGAGCTGTTGCTGGTGTGCTGCATGGCTTTGGGCCCCATCCTGCTGCTGGGAGGTGACCTGTGAGGTGCTTTGTGACTCTTGGTGCTTAAAATGCTCATAGAGTGGTAGGGGTTGGAAGGAACTTTTGGAGGTCTTAAAGGTCTTTTCCAACTGAAACAGTTCTGTGATGCTATGATTGAGTCCAACTCCCCTGCCAGGGCAGGGCACCCAGGGACACATCCAGGTGGGTTTGGAAAGGCTCCAGAGAAGGAGACTCCACAGCCTCTCTGGGCAGCCTGCTCCAGGCTCCAGCACCCTCACATCAAAGAAGTTTCTCCTCATGTTGAGGTGGAGCCTCCTGAGTCCCAGCTTGTACCCTTTGGTCCTTGTCCCATCACTGGGCACTACCAGAGCCTGGCACCTTCCTGCTGACACCCACCCCTCAGGTATTCACAGACACTGCTCAGGTCCCCTCTCAGCCTTCTCCTCTCCAGGCTAAGCAACCCCAGGGCTCTCAGCCTCTCCTCACAGCAGAGCTGTCCCAGTCCCAGATCATCCTCTCAGCCTCCCCTGGACTCTCTCCAGCAGGTCCCTGTCTCTCTGGAGCTGGGGAGCCCAGCACTGGGCACAGCACTGCAGCTGTGGGGTCTCAGCAGGGCAGAGGGGCAGGAGAACCTCCTTAGCCCTTCTGGCCACACTTTCCTGGCTGCACCCCAGGATGCCTTTGGCCCTCATGCCCACGAGGACACAAGTGCCCATCCTTGCTTTTCTGCCAGGGCTGATTTCCTTGCAGGCATTAGCCCAGGGCAGCCTCTCCAAGGTTGCCTTTTGTGCTCCTCAGCCACAACTGGCAACTTTTGCACTTCTTTTATTTGCTCGCCCGCGTGCTGGAAAACCTTCAGAGGTTGTTTAGGAGCCTCTAGATCTGGATTTATATATATATTTTTTTTGTTATTATTATATATTATTATAATTAAAACATATTTTTAGCAGCTGAGAGTGGAGCCCGTCTGGGTATTTATACAGCAAAGATGTTTTGGATGAGGAATAGGCCAAGAGCATCACGTGGCTGGGGCCAACGTGAAACAAAAGAATCCATTTATTATCCAGGCAGGAAATTTGTTCTTTGGGATGTTGTAGCTGCAGACATAATGATTTCATTTCCTCCAGTTCCCCCAGATTAATGGCTTGTTCTCTGTTGTTTGTGTGCTGGCTTACTGCTGCGCTCCTGCTCCCCACAGCCCCTGCCAGCGCCCCGGGGCACAGGGCACCCCCAGGCTGGGCTGCCTTGTGGAGTGGGATGCTGGAGAGCTGAGCAGAGCCCCTGGGACCACCTTCCTGCCAGTGATGGTATCCTGGTGCAGATGCATCTCTGAGGATTTTCGCTTCCTGTGCCTCTAAGGGCTGTCCCCTCTCTGCTCCAGGAGTGTTCTCCTGTGTCTCCTGGACTCTGTGATTCTGCAGCATAAGCAGCTTGGGAAAGACCTCTGGGACTGTGGAGCCCAACCTACCACCTAACCCTTCTAATTAACTCACTCCTGACACTAAGTGCCTCATGCAGCCTCCTCTTAAACACCTCCAGGCATGGGGACTCTGCCACCTCCCTGGGCAGCCCATTCCAATGCCAATCTCTCTTGCTGTGAAGAACTTCTCCCTAACATCCAGCCTAGACCTGCCCTGGCACAGCTTGAGGCTGTGTCCCCTTGTTCTGTCCCTGGGTGCCTGGCAGCAGAGCCCAACCCCAGCTGGCCACAACCTCCCTTCAGGTAGCTGCAGAGAGCAATGAGGTCTGCCCTGAGCCTCCTCTTGTGCAGGCTGCACACCCCCAGCTCCCTCAGCCTCTCCTCACAGGGCTGTGCTCCAGGCCCCTCCCCGGCCTTGCTGCCCTTCTCTGGACACCTTCCAGCACCTCAACATCTCTCTTGAATTGAGGGGCCCAGAACTGAACAGGAAATGTTCTCCTGTGTCCCCTGCTGCTCCAGAAGGGGCACAGGGCACCGAGGGCTGTTAGCCTGTGCACTGGTGATGAGATGAAGAGTTTGAGACACAGGCTTGAGTGTTCACCTCCTAGAAGCTGACCTTATAGGACTCCTCTGGAGACTCTCACACCCAGCTGGATGTGTTCTGTGTGCCCTGCCCTGGGTGCTCCTGCTGTGGCAGAGGGTTGGACTGGCAGATCTCCAGCGGTGCCCTCCAGCCCCTGCCATGCTGTGACAGCAAGTCTACTCCATGCTCACTCTCAGGCCTGTATGTGGGTGTTGTGTGCATGGCAGGAAACACAAAGCTTTGTACCCTCCCTGTGTTGGGAAGCAGTTCCTGTCCCTGGGGAGCCAGGCTGGAGTGCAAGGATGTAAGCCTCAGCCAAGTGGTGGTGGGTGAGCCTGGCACAGCAGGTGGGTCCCAGCTCCTTGCATGCCCACTGACCAGCTAGAAGCTGGTGCCACTTACGCTGCCTCTAAAAAAACCCAAACACACCAGTTGTGGTGGGTATGATTGATGGATGGCTTTGAGCTGGGAGAGAGGAGCTTGAGAGTGGAGAGGAGGTTGAGAGTGGAGAGGAGGAGGA
>VWYK01059852.1:0-12168 GCA_013399775.1 Semnornis frantzii | reverse complement strand
GTTTATCTGAACAGATTAGAGTGAAGTGTATCAATAACAAGTGGATAAGGTCTTTTCTCCCTCTCAGGCAAGAAAAACTTTCAGAACATCAGCCGGTACTACTCTGTTCTTGCCAGGGCTGACAGTCCCTTAGTTTTAAGAGCAGCATGCTCAGCAGGATCCGTTCATGCTAACTGCAGGATTGAACCCTCAGAAGATTGTTAGAGCAATTAGTGCAGAAGCAGCAACATTCCTGTTATCGGAACTAACAAGAATCTGCAAGAGCGATTTCAACAGAAATAGTCGAGGCTGCTCTAATTATACGTTCTTTGCATAGGCTGGCGAGTACGATGATTTTAGAAACTGGGTTATTCAAGCTTCTGAGGTTACAAATGCTGCTGTGCCAGCTCCACCCACTAAGTAAAAGGTTGTAGGCTGCAATCGCCTAGCTGATTTGTTCAGTACAGCACAACTGTAGGCAACTTAGAAGGTAAAATAAGGCTCTTCGAAGGACAGCCAGTTGTATTTAGAAGAGTTTGGGTTTACTACAGGTATATTTCATCAGCAATAAAAGGTGTTTTCTGCTGTTTCCTAAAGAGAGAAGCCTTTACCCTCTGGTTTCTAATCTTGCTGCTCTGACCCACTTGTCCTCCACCTCCAGCTGACAGTGCTGAGCTAACCATTGCATTCAGCTGTGCCCTGGATCTTGGGCTCATCAAGTCTATTGTGAACAGATGGAGCTTGAGGTTCCTACAAATCCCATCTGCTCTTGGAGCAGCCAGCATTAGTACTCCTTTAGGAAGATGCCTAGGTTCCCCCAGAAATCCCACTCATCTTTGTTGCTTTGCACTGTCACTTACTGGGGCAGACAGACTGGTGGAAAATGGCAAGAACACATCAGCTGCACACCTGGCAGTGGCACCCCTAGAGCTGGGCACACCTGATCTTTCCAAAGGGAATACGAGCAAAGTCCTTAAGGCCTCATTCTGCCAATGTGGATTTGTGGCTACTTCTGCCAGACAGCTACCTCTCTGCAAGATAAATGCAGATCGAGAAGTCAGTATTTAATTGGGTATGTCTGCAAAGAAGGCCGAAGAAAACGCAGTTTCCTACAACACAGCTCACAGCTTTAGCTGACTCCTGAATAATTTTACTTAATCAGATTTTATGTCCTGATCCTAATTTAAAAAAACCTTTATGGGTCTAGGAGTAAGTTGCATCAAGTTTTCAGGTACACCTTAAGCAAGACCAGTTTACTCCAAACTTCAAAAGGGCAGCACAACACTAAAGTGGACCCCAGCCTCCTTCAGCTCACCACTTCTGCTCAGAAAAGAGGCAAGAAATGAAGAGAATGGGAGAGGGAGGTCACTTTGCATGCAGCTCTTCAACTTAGATGTTACCCAATGCTTATGCCTCAGGCTCAACTAGAAGTTCCAGGAGTACATTCCTTTTTCAGGTATCAGCTTCATCTGTCTTGCTAGCACATGTCAAGAGGAGACCCAGAAACCCACCATTGGGCTCTCGGTTTCACAGGAAGGAGTGTGGCTGCCTGGGTAGAAGGTAACTGATTTGGGTGACTGGGGAACTCAGACCTACTGGAAACTCTCCTGAACTACTCAGTCTAGATACAGCTCCCATACAGGTCACTTGCAAATCCTAAGTTAGAATGACATATCCTGTACTAGTGGCACAAAGTAAGAGATTTTGCTTTAAGTGACGAGAAAAAGTCTCCCTTGGTAGAGGGATAAAACCAAGAGGATGTGATTTCTGTGCCCTTCCAATGTCATCAAGCATTTTAACTGGGAACAAAGGAATATTTGGGAGGCTCTGCTTCAATGATTCTCCATTTTGTGTAAATTCCATTCCAACAGTCTAGACCGGAGTGATCTCATGACCATTTTTAAATCATCCAGAGTCAGCTAGTATAGACTGATCAACATATAGGAGGTTATAGTTGCATCTTCGACATCTTTCTCATTCTCCAGTGTGAAGAAGAATTATGCTACCAGAAAGAATTGGGTAGAAATATAGATTTTTTTTGTTTGTTTTGTTTCCTACTAACAAAAACATCTGCTTCCAGTAGCACTGCCGAATACCAAGTAATGCCATTAAATTCAGTGTTGATAGCTATTAAAATTAAATTATTTGTACCTCAAAGCTCAAAGATGCAAATCAGTGGTTGAAATACAGGCATTTCTACTGTAGTCACCCTGACACCCAATAGCAGCAAGCAGCTGGAACAGCGACATTGCTCTTCTGGCATGAAACTAGCCCTAGTAGCTCAATTATTTCCTTTCTTTTTTTACTGTCACTAGTATAAATCAATACTTTTCCATCTGCAGCCATTTCAAGACTTGAACCGTGAACTTGAACCATGTATCGCCTTTCTAACCATTATGCAACCTTTTGACAGAAACTCATTATAAACCTTTCAATTTATTCTGCAGTGCAGCTCTGCTAGTGATATTTACATCTATAACACACACATCTCATGCTCTTTTCTTTCTTGAAGCCCCTTCTGCTGCATCACTTGCACACTGTACTTACTTCAACCTTTAGCCACAGAAAATACAGATAGAAGTGTACTTCTTAAACATGTCTCTGTTTTAACTGCAGATTTCAGTATTTCCAGGCTCACAAAGATCTGTCAACAGGAAAGGTAGCTGATTTCAACTTTAATACCTTCATGGCGGAAGAGACTTTCTGCTGTGGATGTTGAGCTGCTTCAATCAGTGTATGGAGCTGCTTCTTCGATGTGCAAGATGAAGGCAACCACACCAGCTGCTGGTCGCCTACTACTTGCTTTTACCAGACAACCCTACACTTTCCTACAAACATATCCATACATTAGTCTCACAGCATAGAAGCAGTAGATCAACAGAACCCCTTCTCCTTTCTGGCAGGAGATGACAGGTTTCATTGCTGATCTAACAGGACCACACTCGTTCAGAATGACACCTGCTTTCCTACCAGTCCCACCTGCAGTTTCTGCTGATCTTGATCCCAACCAGTGCAGTTCATGCTAAGTAATCTACCAATAGAGCCAAGATACAGTTTTTTTTTCTTTAGGCCATCTGGGAACTCCTCATAAAATTATATTCTTCACAGTCCACAACCTAGTCTTTATTAGCAACACACACATCTGCAAACACTCCTTGCTGGCTAATTTGGTGCAAGAGATAAACAATCAATCCACACAGTAACTCTGCAAGTTTTTCAAAAAGGCCACCTGGACAGGAATTTGAAATGGGGAGAAAGAAATAAATGGAAAATCCCATGTTGCCTGATGACACCCCAAAATGGACTCTACATTAGCAGTAGGCATGTCTGAGAACTAGGATCACTTACCACAGATTTCACCTTGCAGGGAGATGGAGCATGCCCTCTTGGATCGCAATAGCTGTCCCTTTAGTCTGGTATTTTGGACCAGAGGTAGTGATAGTTGATTAACGGAAAGCCTGCCCTAAAGGGAAATATTTTGTTAAGTCTCATCAGTTAGTACTTATATACACTGTGAATTGTAAGCATTTAAATCTCGTAAGATTTTTATCCTAGTTAATATTACTGTAGATTAGATCACGACCTGTTTCTGAGCATTTAATTGTCCTTTCTTGAATACCAGTAAGGTTTCAATATTTTGTTTCACCCATGAAAAAGAGTACTTTCTGTTTGTGAGGATGAAGTCTGAGCAACTTTACTCATTGGTCAAGTCTTGCGCAAGCAAAACCCAGCACTTCAGTCAGATGGAAGAGTGGCTCCCACTCATCTGAGAAAAACATACCAGAAAAAAAAAGAGGGAAAAATTTCCATAGCTTGAAAGGAAAATATCTTTCCATATCTTGCATGGCTTTTTGGTTTGTTATGATGAAAGGGGTCTTGAGAATTCCCTTATGCACCCTTTGTCTCACATTCATTATTTTACATATCACTGTTCTGTCAGATCTAATTTGCCCTTTTCCTAAAGTACCCTAAAAATATTTTTTTTCCCTCAGATATTTCCACGTGTTCTGTAGTAAAGAGAAAGCTTTGTTTTCAAACAAACCACCACATCACTCACTGTATACTCACTGCTGTCTAGTGGCTCAGCTATAGCTACACCTTTAGCCAACTTGTTTGTGTTAGGATATAGCTAAGAAAAGCCTCTCCTCTTGTGTGCTCTGCAGCTACTTATTTCAATCGTGATTACTGAAGGCTTTAAGAACCTGTTCTGTCCCATTTGGCCAGTTTATAAGAAGGAAGCTGAATTCACCTATTATTACTGTTTCATCTAGTTTCAGGGTTTTTTTGTCTCTTTGATCTCCCTCAATGTTTTAGTCACAACATTTTCTTAGGCCAAATAAATAAATATTATTATTTATGTAACACTATTCTAATTGATTTGGGATTTTCCTCTGTTGTGTGTTTGCAGTTTTGTGAGGACTGAACTGTGCTGTAATCTGTGCATGGACTCTTGGCTATAACACTAGTTGCTGTGCTGATGAGCTAGTCTGCTCTTTGTATGCACTTTACACCTTGGCATCATTGCTTGGCATCAGGTCTTATTTCAGTACAGTGTCCAGAAAGAAAATAGGCCTCTGCATAAAAAGATACGAGAGCTACCCAAGGAACATTAGGGATGAGGTATCTAGTTGCAAGCAGGAACATGACTAAGAAATGAAATCATATAGTTTTGTGGATAGTGGATGTGACTGTGACGATCACACTGAACTGTTGAGAGCATCCTGTGTCTACCAAAAAAAAAAAAGAAATCTTGGTTCTACTTCAGAAGTTTCTAAACATCAGAGTAAAATCAGACAGAGCTAACTCTGCTCATAGACTTCATAATAGGTGGTGTGCTTTCTCTCCTGAAAATAAAACTGCCTCTTGAGTATTTATAAAACATTACATGGTGTCAGAAGTTATCTTGAGCCAAAGATGGAGCAATTACTTCCTCCAAGTCTGTTGGATTTATGAGGGAACCTTGTAGAAAAAATGGTGTCAGCTTAGCATTTTGAAATATTTTTCTCTGCCACAGGGGCTGGAGAGGAATCACCTGAAGGGCAAGCTGCAAGACTTCTGGGAGTGGGGGTGGGGGAGTGCTCAGCAGCCTTCCAAGTTCAGAGTGTATTTGGAAGGGAGAAGATAAAAAGAATTTGACATAAATAAAAAGCTTACTGTGATTAGGAAGAGCAGCCAGATAAACCTGCATAGAAATTTCCAAGCAGAAGGAAGCTACCTTTAGAATCAGTGGAAGATACTAGGGTATGCCACCCATATGTAAATGTCTACACACAACAAAAGTAATCACGGTCATATGTCCCTTAATTTCAATTTCCATCCTTTTGATTGCCAAAATATAGTGCTCGAGTGGCAAACAGAGAAGAGCAGGTTTTCAGTCACAATCTGGTTTCTTTGTGCCTTTACACTAGGAAAAAGGGGCTGTAGCAGCTGGTGTAACCTAATAGACAGAAGTTTTACCTAGCTCTGATTTGGATAGAGCTGACAGGTTTGGCTCTGCCTCCCGCTTTAAGTTCTACTCGACATTATTTCTCAGGTCAAACGAGCCCCACTAGCTACTGTCGACAGTAACTCCACAGAGCCTCCCAGCTTGGCTGGAGCCACGATGAACTTTCTGCTTCTCCTTGCTGGGTGTGCCCTGTCCTGCTAGGGATAAAACGGAGCATTCAGCTGCTGCTGGCCACAAGGAATAAATAAAACCAGGAAGGAACTAAAGCCTAGTAGAGGAGCAGTCAGTAAGGGTGACGTCTGCAGCGAGCGTTTGACCCTGGTCCGTGCTGGCCCCGTGCCCTGCCTCACTCACTGTGCACATTGTTAATGCGTCAGCCCCGGGCGCCCGCTGCGGTGGGACTCTGCGTGCACAACCAAGTGCTGCTCTTCACCTCTGCCATGGGGACACGCTGGGGGTGGCCCCCGCCGGCTGGACATGCGGCTCAAGCCTCATGGGAGGAGGGCCCTAAGTTCCAGCCTCGCCTGGGAAGCTACGGTGCCACCATAGTGCTACAAGCTAATGCAGACCTGTGAAACCATTGCAGAAGGGCCAAAGTAAAAAAAAAAACAAACAAACAAAAAAAAACAACACAAAAAAAAACCCCAAAAAACCCACACTTGGGAGAGTTCCACAGACACAGGCTACCATGCCAGCACCGGACTACTCGCCTCACTTGAGCAAGGCAATGCCCACTATTGGCTGGAAAGGGGCAGAAGCAAGTGATTGAATGCAGGCAGAGGGGAACATTCAATACAGTGCCTGCCTGAATGAGTACCTTGTGGTATTGCCAGGAGTCCCAGCTGTCAGCACGACCCTTCACCTAAGACCACTTGCCTCCCGAGCCAGCTGGAGAAAGGTACTGTAGGTAGCTTCTGATCACATTCAGGGAGTAAGGGACCATTAGCTGCTGCCTCCCTTCCTGGCAGTCAGGAAGCAACAACTCTGCTGCTGGAAGGGACAGTGACAGAGAGATAAGGAGCTGAGGAGGAGAGGTCCTCATGACAGATCTGTGTTGGGTTTCCTGAGTGGTCTCCCACATGCATACTGCTGCACCTCTGCTGACAGCTTGAACCACTGGAGGTGTCACCTGAGGTAAGAGACAGCAAATATGAAGCTCAGCCTACTGCTCATGAGTGCTTTTGATAATTCAAAGCTGTTCACTCTCAGATCAAGGTCTGTGCCCACTCCAGGACACAGATGGTCTCCTCAAAATGCTAGTCAAAGCCCAATAGCAACGAGAAAGCCCAACCAGAAAGCAGACAGCCTATGAAACCATCCTAGTGAGGCACATCTCTCTGCTTTCCTTGAAGCTGGACAGATTTCAAAATGACTCAACAAAAGTTATGATTCATGGTATTGAAAAAGATGGTTTAAAGAAGGCACTTTTAGATAATCCAACTTGAGAGCACAGTGGAAATCACAGGGGAAGAAAATGGATGTATTAAAAAACAACGCAGAAGTGCTTTGCAAACCAAACTGCAGAGGGAACTGGCTACTATTACCTGGATTCAGGACCTGATCTCCTACTTGATAAATTCTAGATCTCATTATGTCCTTAAACATGTACCTAACCCTGCTTCAATATTCTAGCTCATATTCCAAAACCTCACAAAACCAGGTATGATGTGAAATAGCTTAATGTACTTCCAGGTCTTAAAAAATCTGGCATGCAGTTTTCTATGATGTAGTTCAGACCATTTAAAAAAAATATATATAATCACTGTATTTCAAAGGCACATGAAACTGAAAACATGATAAGAAAATGAGAATTGGAGTGTATAACTTCAAAGAGAAATAAAACCTCACCTCCTACTACTGTCCCACTGTTCTATGTTGCAATTAAATCACTGGTTTCATACACAATACTGTGATTTATTGTTAGTCAGAATGTAAAAGCTTCTAGCTTGTACTTCAGTAAAAAAAGACTGTCCAATTTGTAAAACTGTCATGCCCAACTGTAAAAATATTTTGCTAATAAATTAAATCCACTTGAATAAAAGACCATGAAGAAAACTTCAAGATCAAAATAAGGACCAGGCATTAAGAAACAGCAGGCCAAACCAGCTCAAGACTGAACACAACTGAAGTCCTACATCAAACTTCCATTTTTTGGTTAATTTCTTATAATGCTAAGCTAAAGAGCAAAACTAAAACTTCAAGGGAAAGGAACCAGTAGACAAAACCACATCAGTAATCAGCAGTATAGGAACTACTCAGCAGGATTAAATTGTTAATTTCAGGGTTAACATCCCTGTACATTTTTGATTAATGAACCCCCCCACATCAAATAAAAACATCCACTGAAAAAAACTCATGTCAGAAACAATCTTTTTTCCCCTCTAGCTCCACCAAGGACTCGAGGGAAGCATGCAAGCAATGGGCCTGCCCTGTTCAGAGCACCTCACAGAACCCAGACAAGCCAGAATGGGCTCACCAGGGTCTGGAACACCCAGGAGCAAGGGGAAGCAGGAACCCAGCTGTGATCTCGATTCCTTG
Source organism: Semnornis frantzii (assembly GCA_013399775.1). Classification (NCBI taxonomy): domain Eukaryota; kingdom Metazoa; phylum Chordata; class Aves; order Piciformes; family Ramphastidae; genus Semnornis; species Semnornis frantzii. The sequence continues at coordinate 4,205 of VWYK01059852.1, read as the reverse complement.
GCTTCCTCAGTGTGTGCTGCCTTTTATCCAGGGCTTGTGGCAACTCCACAATTAAGAGTTTAATGCACGTAAGATATACTTTGCAAGTGTAGCATTATTCATTAACAAATCTGATTAAACTGCTAAGGCAGTGAGCACCAGCACAGGTTCAGAAAGACAAATACTCTCAGTGGTGCAGTGTTTGTGAGCAACGTTACCCATAAATGGATTTTAACTATTTAAATTGGCTTCTGTTCAGAAACTATGAAAAGACACAATGGGGCACAGAATACTTCATTTAGCTTACTGTGCTTAATGTGGGGAAAAAAAAACCAACAACCACTACAGATTAAAACTTCAGAAGAGCAATACAAATGTTTCTGCAAAGATTCATGTATTATAATCCTGGATTTGGAAAAAAACAAACAAACAACCCTTTTTAACCTCCAGCACCACTTCCCTGATTATCAAACATTTGTTAAGTGGTATTTCTTACTACATATAGAGCATTAAAAACCCACTCCATATAGACTAAGTCATGTTCACATCCTGGACTTCACAAATGAATGCTGTGGCTTTGCTGCTGCACCAGTAAGACTGTTACACTTTAACCCCTTTATAAGAGTTGTGGTATTTCAGATTGTGGAGGCAAACCAGTACAGGAGAATCTGAGGTTTTTTTTTGTTTTTTTTTTTTAGTTTAACTAAACGTATACTTTCATCATTTTGACATGACTGAAAAGAAGTTTCCACTGGCCACGACAGATACCTGTGACTTTCTGTACTTGCACATGCCTACTTTTCACAGGTTTTCAGAAGCCCGATATCGAATCCTGTAAGGAAGTAAGTCTGAGGCTGATACACAAATAAAGCAGTCCTCTCCAAGATAATAGCTACTCCTGCTAGATTATGTCCCTGCTAAATACAGGTCCATTGTGAGCCCTTCGAGAGAAACCTGTTTCTTCACAGTCAGACAACAAGCCTTTATCTCCAGCTGTTCCAGGGTGTGGCATGGGCTGTCTAGGAAAGATTGCCAGTGCTGAGTTTATTGCCTTGCTTTGATCCCTCTTTGTGCAGTAGTAGGTGCACAGCACTGACCTACTGAACTGAGCTCTGCTAATATGGCCAGAACATTATTTTGTTGTAAGACCAAGAGGTTCTTTTATGACTGAGAGCTCTGATTGCTTCTGTACGGCAAGAGCACACTAAAATGCACACTCTTGTATGATCTGGAAAAATGAATAGTTTAACCCCCCCCAGGTGGTTTTTTTGTTCTTCTCACTGATAGTCTATTTCACTATCTAAAACTCAAGATGAGCCTCAACCCAAGAGTCCTGTGTTCAATGAGAGTTTTGATTAAATCAGAGCTATAAGGCTTGGTCCATGGTTTCTACAAATATTCTTGCAGCCTGAGAAATATCAAATCTCCCAGTGATAGTGTTGTGTAAACACATTGTTTATAGTGGCCTAATAGAAACTTTTCAATAGAAATTCATCATCTTTTCCTCTTACACAAGTCTATTTCATACGTTCAAATCTTGTTTGACAGTAGTCAGGGATCCAAGCAGTTTAGAATTTTGGAAACATCTAGGGAAATAGAAATCAAATGGTGCTCAAGCTAGTTAATTAAAACATTTCAGAATCTTTCACCTGCAGTGTCAAGCTGTTTTGTTAAGTGAAGAATTGAGAGACTAACAGAGCAGGTGCTGCTGCAAGCACAGATTGCCATAGAAAATCACTTTATAGAAGCCTATCAGAAGTAGTCTGACTACAGGATCTAATAGAGAGGGCAGTGTACGCTCATTGCTTCTCATTACCTGATTGTGAAATCTTTAGTTAAGGAGAGGTCTCATTGAAGTCAATAGGGATTTTCCCAGAGTATGACTGCAGGATTGGGACCACACTGTGCCATTATGGTAGATATCACAAAGACCAGGCTGCTTATATAATGGTTTTCAATGGCAGCATCTGATCTGAAGCCAAAGGAATTTAATAGAACACTTCCCATTGATTTCATTGCAGACCAGATTCGGAGAAGAGTCACCACATGGCTGGTTCAGGATGAAATACTAGAATGAAGCATCCTTGAAGTTGTTTAACAGGTTGAATATATGTATATTTCCTCCCAGAAAACCAGAACAGTAAGTGTTTAGGAAATAGCAAATGAAAGCACAGAAGTGTAGTCAGATAGAATAATGTGAGTGGACTTCTGTTTGGAATTTCTGTTTTGTTTTTAATGGAAAAGGATGTTAGAAAGGTCAGAAGCAAACATCTGCACACCACTGCATATTTGATCTATTTGCATAGAGCAAGGCCAATGCTTACAATATTAGTTGTCTAAGACCTGTTCTTCTGGAAGTTTCTCTTGAGCTCTGAAAGACCCCCTTAAAATAATTGTCAAGGTATGCGAGCATTTGCCTCAATCAGCGATTTCCAGTACAGAAGCCTTGGTTTGTATGCTCCTTGGGGCAGAGGGTATAATCTATCTCTATTTATATGGTGTATACATACAAGGATGCCCCAGTCCTATCTAGGATTATAAGTAACAGTGTAAAACCGAGCAAAACAAAGAAATTTTCTCAAGGCTAGTGAGTGGATCATTTAAATATCACACATCTCTTCACATAAACTGAGAGAAACTGAAGGACATTTTAAAGGACCTTCCTGAAAACTTTTACTTTAACAAGAAACCTTTCCAAAGGTTTATATTCTCACTGTGCTCATAAGGTGCAATTCCACTTTCCTGCTCACCCTAATAATAACCAAGAGAAAGCATTCCATTGTGGAACCTTGTTTTCATAGTGAAGTAGACTCCTGGAAGTTCACCTTTACTAGGGCAGATGTGCTACCTCTTTCACACAGGTGCAGCTTTGCATTAGTAGTTTTTTTTTCATGTTGCCCCAGAAAGCTTCAATTTTACATGGGCAGAAGAGAGAGATAATAAGAAAGGAGTGGCTGAAAGATGTGCAACCATTCATTTTGGTTCATTTATGGTGACACACAGATATGATGGAAAAAGCTTATCACCATAAACAAACCAAACCCACATCTAGTAGTGTGCATCTAGTTTCATCTGGACTGCTTGATACATGTGTGTGAATCAAAAGCAGGTATAGCTACAAGAGTTGGCTTGTAATTCAGAGGACTTTTTTCTTAGAAACAACATGAAAATATAATTCTCTCTCAATACCTACAATATTCTGTGTTTGCAAATGCACTGTTGTTTGATACATGTTAACTTCTCAGGCTCTCTAGTATGCAGTACTGCCAGTTACCACCTCTCTCCAGTGAACACACCAGTCAAGATGTGCCTTTACAGATGAACTTCTTTATTTTTCAGACACAATCTGTCCTTCTCCTTCCCCCTCCCCCCTCTCACATGTTCTTTTGGAGATGAAAAGAGTGTTTCTCAGAAGCTGTTTCCTTTCCATGTCAGTTCCTTTCTAATAGGAGATAGCCCTGTTATAGGAGACTTCAGAAATGGTATTGCACTGGAGTCAGAAACTTCAGATTCTTTGTGCCTCTATTTCCCCTCTTCCCAACTAGTACAATACTGAAACTTCTTCCAGGCTTAGTTCATTAAGCTCTGTTCATTGCATAGAAGTATTTTAACGAAAAGCGGTAGAGGCACAGATATTACCCTGGTATCACTGTCATTTTAAGACAACTCTTTGTGCAAGTTTTCCTTCCCTCTCTTGAGAAGCAGATGAATAAATATAACTCCTTTTCTAGATAGATTTTCCTCAGGCAGTAAACCCAGACTTTCTACACCAAAATGTACTGCGATCTCGTATGAAAGGACCAAAACTATCAGATGGATGAGAAGCAGATTCAAGCCTCTCTGCACATATAATTGGGACAAAGAGCCACATGAGTAAGGATTACACGTGCATGCATAATAATATATTCATCCAGAGATTACTGTGGAGAAAGCACTGCCCATCTAGATCTGTAACAGCTACTATGCATGCACAAAAAGCATTTATGCCCTGCCTTATTGATGAACAGGAATGGAGCAACCTTTTTGTTTAAAAAAAAATATATTCACTGAAGAGGACAAAAAAAGCATATGCTAAGATATGATTGACAGCCGCCATAATGGACTGTCATGTCAAAAGAACTGCCTTGCTAATTCTCTTACATAATGAGCTAGATGCTAGGCTCTCCTTGCAAGTTTGATTGTGCACCCTTCCATCAATCTTACCGACATCTTGGCATCTAAAATAC
>VWYK01059848.1:8675-21392 GCA_013399775.1 Semnornis frantzii | reverse complement strand
AAAAAAAAATAATTTCTGAAGGATGAGTGAGATCCTTCTATCCTGAAAGATAGAGTAAGGGAAGTACAACACACAGCGAAGTTAAAATAAAAAAGTAGATGCATTAGAGACTTACTGAACATCCAGATTGCAAAGTCTGGGTGGCTCTACATTTCTATTCCACTTTAAATGAATAGTAATGTGTGAAAACTGTACTAGGAAAATAGAATCTGTCTCTCATAAGCAATACTGGTGTTTTCAAACAACTCCACTGTTAACACATTAATTTGTATTGTACTGTATTAGTAATAGTCAAAATTTGTTACGAACTTGTGGTTATTGACTGAAGTTCATTGATAGCCTCATTGAGTTCCTTTTGGACAAGCACATAATGCACTCGGCAGCTATGGATCTGTGGCAATTAATGGAATTGTCTTCTAGTAGATCTGCAGTTACATCTGGGTGAAGACTGGTCTCCAGTGGTCCACAAGTAGATGTACATCTATCCATGTTTATTATGGTACAGATTGGAGGAATACTGCTTTGGAGAAATGATACTAAATCCCGGGAAGAATGTGTAACAGGTAGAAGTGCAGGACTCAAAGACGGAGATGGAGACACCGCTGAAGTTAGAAATCGTGTTGATAACCTTTTAATGAAACACAGCATCACGGCCAAAAAGAGAAGCACATGCTTTATAGTAGTTTCTGCAGGTTCTGATGGCCATTCATAACAACACTGAAATTATTGCATGTCAGCTTGCAGCTGGTCTTCAACAGTCTTCTTAAAAAATATGTTTTCTCCCTCTCCTACCTTGGAAAGTTGCCTAAGACCTTAAGCGCCTTGTGTTGCACACAGTTTCCTATAACATTTTGGTGTTCAAGTTATATATGATGGCAGGTTGAATGAGATCAAATATGCCAGATGAACAGATTTAATGCACTTCATTTTCCCACTAAAAACAAGCAAATGAAACCCCCAACTTTATTTTGTAGAGAAGAGTTGCACTTTGGTCAGCTACGTACACTTATAGCACTGCCCAGGTACAAATACAGAATTTCTAGAGCAGCTTTACACAGTTCAGTTGGAGCAAAAGAAGGAATAAAATTTTGCATGCAGCACTTCAAATACACACAAGGAGAGAAATGCTGCATTTTCTGTCTTCTGTGGAAAGAAGCCGCTTCACACTCAACACACAACATATCTGAACTGCTAGTAACCACTTTAGCACTGTCATCCTCATACTTTTGGACACAAATGCCCAGGTTGAACTCCAAAATTAGATTGCTCAGCCTTTGAATGGCAAAAATCCATCTAGAATTTTAAAAATTACGCCACAAAATAACATAAAGTAATTAATTTTGCAGTCCTTACTTAGCCAAACCGTATATTCACCTTTACCAAAATGTGAAGGCTTCAATATAAGTATGGTGCTAAATTAAACCTTACACAAACACTACTGACATGTACAGATGTACACTGTTTCAAGTGTTTACTCACTGTATGTAATTCGAGCAAATGGCAAGTTATTGGAGGCCAAGGGTGAGCATTACAAGAGAATTTTTCAGCTATTCAGAGCTGTGAATCAAAGGTGATGTATTGTTAAAATGAATGTCTGCACAAGAGGGCTGTGATTATGGAATCTGATGGCAATGAGCACTGCACTGAATATAACCGCCACCTTATTTATCACACCCGATTATTTTTAGAATGTTCCTTTGAAGGAAATAAGCAACTTTAATTCTATACTACAAAGCTCTATATGAGAGAAAAAAATAATTCCAAAACTTTTCATAAAGAATGCTTCCTATTTCTGCAGTCCCCACAGTTTGGAAAAGAGACACCTGTACAGCTACACTGTAACAATGTTCATCTATCAGGTCATTTGCAGATACTTCTGTGCAGGTGTTTAACAAATTACAGCTTGCTCTCCTAATGGAAAAAAAAAAAAACAATGCAGCAAACAGAAAATAAAGTAAATAATCTTTGCACACAGAACAGAGGATAAATGTTTTATAAAGTCCTCCTCTGACTGATTGTAGCTTAGAAACGAGAACTAGTTCCAAACACCTTCAAAACTCATGCATTAAATACTGGTGGCTGCATCGCTGTGTCTCATGGCCACATGCACTAGCTCAATCATCTCCTTTAGAAGACTAATTAGCCAGAGATGGTGGCACTCACTACCTAAGCAACATCTGTCCCTACTCCCTAGATGAGATATGGCTCGTCATCCCTGTTTCCTCTGTAGGCATGCTCTTCCAGCTTGGTTCCTCCCCAAAATGGAGTCATACCCGTGAGACCTGTTAGGCCTAAGTTTGTGTAGTTCTTGATGAGAGGTGACTATTATTGCTAAGGTATTCCCATCTAGGATCCTCCCCTTCTTGTTTCATAATTGTCACCATGACAATGTCAACACTTAAATCACCAGTACTGAACGTATGTGAGATATGGCCCAGTTTGTATCTCTTGGAGTTGTTACCTAGACTGCACTATTGCATTTTGGATTACATTTCTTAGTTTTTCTTCAGAGTCAGAGAAGATGGAGACAGAGGATGGGAAAAAGGCAGGTCTTGTGGCATAGTGAAGACAGAAACATAACGCCCAGTTCTTTGGGCAACAGAATGAAACAGCTTTAAAGGCCAGCTCCAAGAGCACTGTTGAAAGGGACTGATGCCATGAGCAGAAGCAAGTGATTCTTGTGCTATCTCTCTGGCACATCAAGAAAGAGAAGCATACTTCACTGCAATAGCCAGGATCATCTGTATATAGGAAACAAAATTACAGCAGAGTTAAACAAGGAGGAATATCTCTGACAGTGGAAATCGAATCCTTTAATATTGTAACACATTTAACATTATGATACATTCCTAGTGTTAATTTAGTTTAAGACTATTTTGTAAGCATGGTCATATTTTTAATCAAAGCCTTTAAAATTCTTTTAAAACATCTTTCCAGTAGTTAAAGAAATAATCACTTTTAAAGGTACATTTCTAATTACATTCTGTCAGAACATCAGGTGGAAACTCTACCAGCACTATTTTTATAGCAAAAGACGCGACATTATACATCAGGTAAGGTTATCTGGTGTCTGCTGATTATCATGATCAAATATCATTACAAGAATATGGTCAGAAGATATGACATAGAAAATTGGGGTGCAAAAATTGGGAATGAGTTTATGAAATCTTCGAGTTTGCAGAACAGGACTGGGAATTTCACTGGAAGAACTTAATTACTTCAAGGACTGAAGCAGTACAAACAGGATAGGATCTAGAATTTCTTAGGCCAATGTTATGAATATGGCAGTAAAAAATATCATTATAAATTGGGCACTGGCCAGCTGTACACGGAAGAGAAAACTCTAGATGGTTCAGTCAAGTTCAGGGTTAGCAACAGTCCCTAAAGGGAGGCAGCTATGGTAAATAGGCACATTTCAGAAACACATGGGGTATTTCCAGCAGCGAGGGATGTGTTGGTCATACATCACTGGAATATTGTATAAAATTTAGGTCATCCCTTTCAAGGGCAGACACAGCTGTGCTCCATATGGGGGACATCCACAACCACAGTCCTGTTGCATGGGCCCTGAGCATGTGCCTGGGCTCCCATGTTTGTGTCTGGGAAATCCCATGCCATGCACCACACGAGCAGGAAATCCAGCCTGTGGGAAATGTGAGAGACACAGATGGCCAGAGAATGCACACTCCGCCCATTGCTCTCCGGTAGCACTGGGCTTGCTGAGATGGGTTGACTCTATGGATTGTTGGCTGGTACAACAGAGAGGCTCCAGAGCTACTGTACATAAACCTTTCATTTGTCCTTTGGGTTTCAGGTTGATCCAAGATGTATTCACAGCACCGATCAAATAACATAGCGCATGTAGAGTACACTCAGCATGTCCCTGACAGGCTACACTCATTGCCCAGGTGTTCAGCTGTCAAACTGCATCTGTGTTTGTCTGTGACTTCCAGACGTCAACCAGACTAATGAGAATGATTGTGCTGAACCAGTGACCATATGCAGTGCCAAGTAGTACTAATGCAAGGCAAAAGAAGAGAGGGTAGAGCCATCTCTTGTTCTCCAATTAATCTCTTCCTATATGATGCAGGAAAATGGACTTGACATGAAACAGGTGCAGAAGATTGCTTCTAGGAGGATCAGAGAAATGGAAAATTCATCTCATGAGAAGAGACTGTGAGCACATCTGAATAAACAGGTGCAGATCAATATGAGCCTCAGCTGGCCTCGTACTGGCCCAGAATCCGTATAGATTGAATTAGCACTGTGCTAATGAAGTCTCCAGCAGAACTCACCAGCTCAGGCTTAGCATAACAGTGCCATAGCCCTGTGAGCACCAGGAGAGGGCCGCTTTGCATCCCAGCTCACTCATATCATTAGCAGAGAGAGCCTGAACCTGTCTGTCCCAATCAGTGCCAATACACCCCACGAGAGTTTGGCTTGTTAGCCCCAGTGGAGCAGTGCCCATGGGGATAGGACAGCCCTCAGTGATCTTAAAGGTCTTTTTCAATCTAAATGATTCTATGATTCTTTAACACACAGAGAAAGCGGAGGCAGGAAAACTGCCTCAGCAAAGAGACAATGAAGAGACAATTTGCTCATTGGCACAAAAACAAATGGTGTAAATCCACCATAGATACATTTAAGCTGAAAATATGAGTAATTCTAGCCACTGTGTAGGTAAGAGCTCTCACAAGCAAGGGAGGGGGGGCAGGGATTGTAACTAATTTTAAGGTGATGTTTGATGTTTCTGAACAGATCTGTTACACAGAGATGTCTGAATTTCTCCTAGTTGCCCTGTAAGACCCCATCCCAAAAATCTCCATTAACCGTGAACAGCAAACTGAAATCAGAAATGTAATTAAAAGCAGCACTTGTGAGCTGACTGCTGGCAGGCATCGTGCTGGTAAAAAGTGACAGCTGCTTCACTGGCAGTGCAATGTCAATGACTGTAAAGGAGGCCCAGGAAGAGGCAGGGACCACCACTTCCTGAGGACCATCCCACTCTGAAGATGATATTTGTTAGAAAGGCTTCAGAGCCTCTCATCTATGCTTTCCTCAGCTAAGATACTTCACTCCTGCTTTAATTTATATTATGTTGCTGTCTTCCATTTTTTTGGCTCAGTAGGAGCATAATGCCAATTAAAATTAGTTAAGAAAGAAAATGTCATTTTTTTCAAAATACAACATAATTGTTCTTTTAAAAAAAAAGTTCCCTAATTATCTAGCAAATCCAGGGTTTGTTTGCAATAAATATGAATTTCAAAACTCTTCCTCCTTTCTACCAGTGGGCTTAGATCACTTTGATCCATTTTAATTTGTGTATGTATTTTCCATCTTGTATATGATTCTCATTCTAAAAAGGGGTTATTAATACCTTCTTAAAGCACCATTTTTCTTTTTACAAGAAATTCGAACTTGATTTCAAGTGAGAACTACTAGCAAGAGATTAGTACTCTCACAAAATTTGGTTAAAATGTCAGATATAAAAGTACAGTTGGATTCCAGGAAGCAAGTTTGCACATATATTAATATTCAAAAGCAATTTCTGGCCCTTAAATTAAGTTTCATAGAGGATAGGGGACTGCTCCAGGCATTCACAATAATTCACGCATTGAGAAGAGTGAAGATGAACCTGTATTTAATATCTAAGTTTAAAGTAATGATTTAATCTTAGGTTGGTTCTCTGCTGGAACTTCAGGTGGAAACGATGGCCCCTGTGAAATGATGGGCTCTATCACGTAGTTATGCTTGTCACAACTTTCCCTTGTGAAATGAGTGCATTGCTTAGTCTAAGAATAACTCTAAAATTCACAGAATGTAAGAGCTGCTGAGCAGCTAAAAATAAAAAGTCATAGGAGGATGCACTCTTAGGCATAAACATTGAGACCCTTTGAATTGACTTGAGCTGTTGAGCTGACCTAAACACTTTGGGTCAAATCCTGATCCCAGTGAATTCAAAATGATTTGTGGTGAGAATGAATGCTTCTCCTCTTATTTCTGTTTCCCTGCTAATGAGTATCATATATAACATTGTCAGACTACTCTGTAAACAAAGTGCAAAATTAATCATTTTCAGAGGAACATTTTATTCACAGTAGGCTCTGTAGGGAAGGCACTAAGCCTAAGTAAATAAACAATGAAGGTAAATAACAGTACACACAGAGAGTGAAAAGATCTTCAGAGGACACCAGTTTTAAAACTACTGGATATATGATGAAAGCAAAATATACTGCTTATGGGGAAAATTCAATGATTGAGTAAAATGCTGAGTAATTTCATTTGAGCATTAAATTATTTGCAGTTTCCTGCAATAAAAGGAAAAAATAGAACATAAATTTTTGCGTTTTCTCCATCCAAGAGTACAGAAGCTAGCAGGTTTGCACAATTTTATGTCAATTAAAATATTCCATATAAACAATGCATAGTTGTCCAAAGTAACTGACTTCCACTTCCAGTTCTTTCTGGGCAAAGTTTAAGAAATACTTCACTGCAATATAAAATAAGCAAATTGCATCTACTTTGGAACAAATGAAGGATTACCAGCAGTTCAGATGCATAAAAACCTTTTTATCTGGCTGCAGAGGCCTGTTATTATGATATGTCAAACCTGTCCAGAAATTTCTTTCTACTATTGATAAACAAGCCACACACTAAATTAAGAGATTAGATGTGTATTCCTTCCAGCTCTTCTGTATGTTTGTCATTAATCCAAAGGGACATTGCCAAACCCTAACCACAGAAATACTAAAAATAAATACCAAAGGTCTGGGAAGAGAAATCCTGAGGTCACAAAAAGAAGGTAACTTCAAGGGAGTATCCTGGAAATTAAGATTATAAATCATCATGGGCTGAAAGAAACAAATTTTGGCAATTGCATAATGCTATTTTACACAGCTAAAAATAATGAGTAGTGGGGCAAATGCCAGGAAAAAAAAATCACTGGAAAACTTCACAAACATTTATGTTCAAGGAAAAGGCTTGAAAGAAGTGTGTTATTTGATGAGAGTGCAAGTACATAGCAGTAGTGCCTTCTAGCCTCCTGTTTGGTATGTCAATTGCTTCAAACAGGTCTGTCACGCTTAAAGTGATCATTTACACAAAACCAGACCATACTCTGTATGTAATATATATTTTAGTGGTGTTGGGAATAAAAGGTCAGTAGACTAATCATCTCCATTTTATATTCAAAAGCGGTCTGACACTCCTGCCTGTCTGGGTAGAGTAAACTCCTCCATTCTCGCTAAAGTATTTGTTCCTCCGCTCTACAGCTTATTCAAAACCGTTAAACCACTGCTGGGTAAAACCATTATATTGTAGAAAATGAGGGTCACCCTGAAAAAGATTATCCGAGACATGATCCCAAAAGATTTTTCATGAATAAATGTTTTTTAAAATGCTATTTTTCCACCCTTCCCCTCTGAGTCTGTTACAGATTGAAAATTCAAATGTGTATATTGGTTCAGGCAGGACACATGCAATCACCTGAAAACCTGAGAATTATTAAATCATATTCTTTTCAAGCACTTTATATTTTCCTGGACTTGCTAAGGAAAGTGAGGCCACAAAAACTGCACCCTGAGCCTTCATCCCTCCTTTTGTCTGTTATAATGCTTGGCTTGGGCAAAATGCTGAGCACAAGGAAGGCACCAGGAGTTTCGCCACCCATCACTACAGCTTTCACGCCACAAACCTCAGGACCCTGCGAATTAGCCTGTGACAAAGGCTGTCAGGCAGCAGTGAGACTTCTCCATGGCAAGGGAGCTCAAAGGAGTGGCGTTTCTTTTACCTCAACAAAGGCTGGACCTGATCTGTCAATTCATGAGTATCTCCTTTTGAGAAAACGGCACCCTTGCCGTGCTGCCATTTAAAAGATTGCATACTAAGCTTGGTTATCAGCCTGCTGCTCTCATCTTTCTAAACAGTGTTGGTTTATTGAAATTTGGTGTCACATGCTGAAACCTACTCGGTTATAAAGCACTGCATGGGGTGACTTCTGTTGCAATCTTCTTAGAGGAGATTTAGATTCAAACAAATTGCACTTCCTCTTCTTCCTCAGCACTACACCTGAGACTGGTATGAATAAAGACAATGGAAGAAGTATTTTATCTTTCTGCCAAGGACTTCATCTGTATTCAATGTGTATAATGGTGCCCCTTAAGTATAACTCTATGGGGTTCCACTTCTGGACTAGACTGTTGTCTTTGCTGCAAAGCAAACCATTCAGATGACTATAATTATACCCTGCTGCCAGGGGGTCCAGCCTGAGCTCTTGAGCCACAGCAGCTTTTGAGCAGTTTCCTTGACGTCTAGCAAAGATGTGTTCAGCACAGGGCTTTACGGTTAATGTAATTTCCTACTACTGAAGGAAGTGTGTTAGCAGCTGCTGCTGCTGCAGTTGACACTTCTAGCTCACTCTCAAAGCCAGCTGTGCACCCCATTAAGCTGCACTGCTCAGCAGGACTACTGAACATCCACTGTCACCTCCTGTACATCTCCTATACTCTTCCACTACACAAAAGAATCAAGACTACATATATCTCCCTTGCAGTGAGCTTGTTCAGGGAATTTCTGCTCTTTACACACTCTTAATACGCAGTTCCACCCACAGGCAGTTTGATAGCAATATATAGTCTAGTGGGACAGTCCTGTTATCCCTGCCCTGGCTGCATGCTGTGGCCATTTTTCTCGTGCCTTCTCTGCATCGAAAGTGTAATCATTTCCTTTTGTTGTGAGCCAGTTTAGGGAATTAGTCTGTTAGGAGATAACTCATTTTTCTAAAGCCAAGCTTTTTTGTCTCCTTAGTCCCCAAACCAGGTCACTGCAGGACCACACAAAACAGAGTGCAAGCAGAAGTAAGGATTAATGGAATGGAAAGTCACCTTTTAGTATTCATCAAGTTGCATGGTAAATTGCATGCTGGTTTAGGGGTCCTAAAGTAAACCCAGTCACTAAAATAATCTGGGTATTTTTTAAAAAAAAAAAAATCTGGTTGTTTACTTTCTACCTCAGGCTGCTAGCACAACAGGGGCACTAGAGAGCAGCAGTGTGGAGTCAAGTGCATGAACGCATCAGGGCAACTAACCCCTTGGTCAAGCTGCAGACCTTTGGTATGTGCCTCAAAAACTCTAGAAGGTTTCAGCTTACTCATGGTGAGACCTGAGTGTTGCACCAACAGCTGTGGAATCAATCTTCCCACCAAACTGAAGAATTCCTTCCTAGTTCAACCCAGACTCAGCAAGAAGGGCAGGGGGGTGGAAGAAATAAATTTTGGAATCTTCAGTGCAGGAAACACTCTATCATATATCAAATCCTTGTCATGTAGTTAAAGGTGAGAATGCCAGGGTGGGAAAGAATTGTCAAAGTCTACGGCTCTGCTAGTGATTTTACGGACCAGTCTGTGGCACAGCACTTTTTTTCTTTCAATTCTCAAAACTGCTCAAAGCATTGGCTAGGTGTTTGACTTTGTGTGCTTTGATTTTTTCTGAGTCATATATATATTTAAAGGCTTTAAAAAAAAAAAAAAAAAAAAAAAAAAAGAAAAAAAAAAAAAAAAAAAATGTGCTGCCTTNAAAAAAAACCCAAACACCACCACCAAACAGGAGGGAGGAAAAGAAAAACAGGTGTCATCTGAAAGTGGTGAAAGATTAAGAGGGATGTAAGGTCCACAGACAGCCAGACCCATGCACAGACTCCAGGTTATGTTAACTTTTTTCCAGAGGTGTCACTAAGAGCAAACAACTGCAAACGCAGTTTATCCACCTCCTATTTCAGCTATAAAACGTTTACTCACTTCTTACAGATACCAGACAGCTGAGTAATTCACCACTGCACTACTGCACCTCTCTGTAGCCACTGGGTAGCTGCTTACATGAGAAGAAATTGTCCAGCATCTATTTCAGAGGTGGATCCAAACTTCAGTGGAGTCTTTCTTGTTTCCTTCACATAAAGTTCTAACGTGTTAATGACATGTACCTTAGATTACATGGGAGATGGAACTCTTCCAAAATACATTTATTTTCCTGTCAGAAAGCATCACGTGCCTTTGCACAGGAAATTATAAAATAGCAAATAAACTTGTAAATATACCATTTCAGCACATCCTCTACATCAAAGCAGACCTGATGTTTTTAATTTCAGCTTTTTGAGGTTTTGTTTTTATAAGTTCCTGGATTTATTTTGTAGCTCCTGCTTATGAAAAGAACTTTAAAATATTAATAAATTGCATTTATCAAATTAAGAAAAACTACAACTATAAAATTCTCAAAGAAGGAAATAATGTGAACCTTGTATGTGCACTTGTGTGGGGACACACACAAACATATATATATTTAAGCTAGTAACTGCTGAACCACAGACCACATGCAGAAGAGTACAAACCACCCATAACCAGATGTGCCACTGTAAATGCCATATTTTAGGATATGTTCTATGAAATCCTCAGTGAACAGGAAGACATAAATTTCCACACTATAACTAACAGCAATATGGGTTCCTAGAAAGACTGAATACCTTCATGCACCTCAAAATAATCCAAGATCTAGCTGGGAGGTATGGCCCTTGTGAACTAGAGAGAAGGTTTACCAGAGTGAAAGCACATGACTTTGAAAACCGTCCAGCATAACACAGAAGTGAGAATAGCAATGACACGTCACTTCAAACCTCCAGAGAACCAAAGAGCTGCAGAAAGAATTCCACCCTTTCCCATGGGCTTTTGTATAAATACACAAACTCTGTGCTGCAACTGAATGCATCAGTCCATGGCTTGTAGAACCATGCACAGCGACCATTTTGTTATGAAATAGCAGCCTCTAGTTATACTTCAATTTTCATAAGGTAGGAAAGTGTAGCAGTGGACTGTTGAAGCAAAATGCTTTACTTCTCTCCTCTATTCACAGTTGGATAAGAAACATTAAAGTTTCCTTTAAAAATTACAAAAATAAAGGATTTTGTTTTCCAGGGAATAGAGGAAAAGTGACTTCCAAAGGCTCTATCCAGCTACAAATACACTATATCAGCTATATAAGACCAAATACTTTTTTTTTTTTTTTTTTACCTTGGAATACCTCTCACCGATCTAGTAGAGCAAAGTTTGTTGATATTCAGGGTTGCAAACTCATCTGTTTACTCAGGCTTTTGTCTGTCAGCAAAGTTGGAAGAGGTGGCTTTGAGAGATCAATTTTTTTTCCTGGGAGTTTCTTCAGAGCTACCACAATTTGTTATTGCATCTGTTTAGAGGCTTTAATTTGTGGTTTTCAAGATTGCGTAACCGTACAGAGAGGTGGTGAGAGGCCCACATGAAGAGTTCAAAATAAGTTTGACAATAAATATCCACTCAGTAATTTTCCCTGGACTGAGCATCACAGAATGCCAAAAAGGTTATTAATCAGGCTAGTCCATTAGCATGGTTTTATGAGGACTGGAACATATGCTTCCATTCAGATGCTAAAATTGTGAATTCCCTTCACTTGTTGTTGACACCAGCTTAAGATGATGCATCAAGAGGGCTGCAAACCAGGTGTCTGATTAGATTGCTTTAAAACACCAGATTGGGAACCAGATAAAGAAAAAGTAAAATGAGATTTCAATTTCGTCTTTTATTCGGAGTTCTCACCATAAGTTACATAAAAGTGAATTAAGTTGCCTAGACTCCCATATGGAGGCTGAGCATTATTTTTTCCATTTTGCAGGTTAGACGGGAGGCATAGAGACATACATAGACTGACGTGATGAATGCAGGGTGTACCCAGGGAGAGCTGCACCCAGAGACTTATTATTGACCACAGGCAGAAACAAGGTGCTCAGGACTCACACTGAACACCTGGGTCATGTGTCCCCAAAGTCAGCACAGCAGGCAGTTGGGTGAGCAGCAGTTGTAGCAACAGCTCAGAGATGTATGAGTTGCATTCATGTAGCAGAAGGCAGTGTTCTCTGCTACATGAATACCCGTTTGTGAAGAAGCTGTTGAAGAAATGACAGGTACTCTGCAGGCTAGGAGCCCTGCATCCATGAAGTGGCAAGGCTTTGAACAGAGCTGCTGAAAAAGCAGATTTAAGCTCTGTACCTCTGGGAAAGGTCTCCGTCGAGTCCAGCAAGCAGGAATTTGAGCACCATAAATTCCTCCTGAGTGAGTAGAGACTGAAGGTGTCTCATCTCTGCACACTGCAAGAACTTTGCTGCTGGTACATAACCCACTCAAATCTCAAACCAGCCCTTTCAAGTCTGCTCTGTGGACAGCACATAGGGTAAACACCTGACCATGTCCATGAGATGGCACTTCAGCCATCTGTTTAAGGACTTTGATAGACTTACACAAAAAGCTTGCATTTATACTTCACTCGACATGAGGAAAAAGTATATTGCTGGCTGTTCAAGGAGCATCTGCCCTGACGGAGCTCCAGCGAAACGGGGGATGTTGCAGGAAGCAACACCTTCCTGCCGCCGCCACCGTGCCTGCCCGTCGTGGCACACCCCGCGGCACCCGGCCGGGCCCCAGCCCCGAGATCAGGGCTGAGCAGGCAGGAGCACCCGGGTACATGTCCAGAGCGAGGTGCGATGATCTTCCCTAAAGATGCAGGGGCCGTTCCGACCCGCCCAGCGTCGAGCGCGGCTGAGAGCTGCCTCCGTAGAGCGGCTGTGCCCCGCCTTCACACTTCGGCTCACACCCTTAGCCTCCGGGCCAGCCCGCCCCCCGGGACTCTCCGCGGTGACCCCCAC
>VWYK01059846.1:0-10544 GCA_013399775.1 Semnornis frantzii | reverse complement strand
TTATAAACATTACTAAGGTCACCTCTCAGTCTCCTCATCTCCAAGCTAGAGACCCAGCTCCCTCAGCCTCTTCCTGTAGTACAACACTAAGTAAAATAAGCGGTGAAACTGTAATGCAAATTCCTATAAGAGATTGTTTAAACAGGACATGGAAACATCTGCCAGGGTATTTCTCATTCTGTTTTCTAAAGGAATGTTGACTCCACAAATAGCTTCCTGTGCAGAGTCCTATTTTTTTTTTTTTCCTAGATGTCAGTGTTCTTAATTTTTCCATTGGTCACTACACAGCACTGACATCAACCATTATCTGTTCCTTTCTCCACATACTCTTGTTAATACTTCCATCACCAAAACACATCTGATCACTGAATGGCAATGGTAATTTTAGGATGGGAAGCAAAGAATAAATTCTTGCAGATCTTTTATAAGAACTGTGCGTTGTTCAGCAACAATCAAGACGTAAGACTTCATCTTTCCTTTGTAACTGCATCTGGAGTCATTAACACGAAGTGTTGCCCAAAGGGATAACAACCGAGTGCCAGGCATCTTTTTCATACATGCTAAAAAGGTTTAGGATTTACTTGAGATGACTCAGCTTGCAGTCCCTTTACTATTTACTCAAAAGAAAAAGACAAGATATGCAACAGGACTGGCATTAAGGCCTATGACAGCATGAAGTAGATAGAAGCAAGCACATGTCCTGCCAGCCTGGACATAGATCCCTATTTGCAAGATAGTATGAGAACAGTCACAAAAAGCTGCCTGTTGCTAGTCAACTTGGCCTTGTTCAGGTTGCCTTTTTTGTTGGCCTCCTGTAGCCACTGCAAAGCTCACAGAAGCCACTTGCAAAGACCAGGAAATGTGGCAAATCTACAGAGAAAATGGTTCATTGACTAAACCCAGACAGCTGCAGTTTCTGACTCTGCTCCTTCCTGCTTTCGGCTCTCCCCAGCTCCTGCTATCTGGCAGCGAATGAGGATGGCCACCCTACCGACAGCTGGAACTACGTTCTTCTCTCTGGCCACACACTCAAATCTCCTCAATCATTCAGAATCTTGAAATTCAAACCAAAGACTCCAGAAAAATGCCCAGAATCAATGCACTTGTGCACAATTCTGGGTTAGTCATTGGTGTTTTATTATTTAGTTTGATTTTTTTTTAAGAGGCAGTCAAAGCTATTGCTAAATCAGCACAAGAGCAGTCCAACATAATTATTTGCCATCTCCCAGGTTAGCTAATCCCCCCTGAGTGAGAAGGCAAGCCTGCTTTGCAGCCCTAGGAAGATACAGAAGAGAGCCTTCTGGCAGCAGATCAAAGAGCTACCAGACTAGTTTGAAATATGCAGAAGGATGCAGCAGCTTGAGCTTTTATTAAGGTAGTGAATGCTTTTCTTGTTTCACCACTTAGCTTGCCATTTAGTTGGCTATGCTGATTATCCAAAGGAGGCACAAGTCAGCAGACTTCTACTCTGTATAGTGTATGCACAAAGGAAGCTGGCAACATCCTTTCCATTACCCTGAGAAAAAGCATACAGCTAGAGATTGCTTCACAAACCAGCCATTAACTGACACAAAGTCTGTACAATTCTGCATTTCATTGGCTACCACTAGAAGAGTAATTCAGAGCATTTTCTGTTTCTTCTTTTTGTTATTATTTCTAAAGGGTGTGCAAGATGCAGGTGCCCAGGTGCTGGCAGGCAGACTGTGAGGAGGGGCCAGGGCTGCCCTATGCCAGACACAGCTGGTTCCAGCTGTCTCCAACTGACCATTGCAGGGCACGGCTGAGCTCCCACAGCTACTGTAGTGGTGCCTCAGGGAAAGGCTGTGTGAGGAAGGGCAAAATGGTGCATAGGTGGTGAGGAATGAAGGAAAGTGTGGGAAACAGAAGAGATAAAATACACCAAAGTCAGCAAAGGAGGAGATGCTGCACGGTGCCCATGTAGAGATTTGCTCTGGCCTGTGGAAAGCCCATGCTGGTGAAGTGGAAAACTGTAAGAGGCAAGAAGCATCAGAGAAATCACTGTGTGCTGATTGTGCCCCTCCTACTACCCACTCCCTGCTGCTCTGGGCAGTGGGTAGAGGGGTTGGAACCTTGACAGTACTGCTGAGCCTGGGAAGAAGGGGTGTTGCAGAGACAAGCTGCTTAGGTTTTGTCTTTGTTTCTCAATATCTGACTATTTTTTATCAGCAATACACTTAGTATATTTAAACCCAAAGCAAGTCTACTTTGCCTGTGACAGTACCTGGTAAGTCATCACCCTTGACATCTGTCTTCCACACAACCTCTCTCTTATCCTGTTTTCTCTCTACCCCACCCATAGAGGGGAGCAAGTGAGCAGTTGAGTAGGATTTAGCTGTTAGCCAAGGCTGAACTACCAAATAAATGTTACGGCCTCATTGCTCTGGAGAAGACATGGCATCACAGAGCTTACTCAGGCTTTTCAAATTCAACTTGGGTAAGAAGCAGAATAAGAGAACTCTAGATTTGTGGGGTTTCTGGGTTCAGTTGTTTTTGTTGTTGTTTTAACATCTTGAAAATATAGAATAAAAATATTCAGGATACTGGGATTCCCTGCAGATTGAAGTCAATGATCTCTATCTCTAAACACATGCTAAGCAGTGCAGATGCAGGCTCTGTATCTCTTTAATTAATGCATGATGCAAGAACACACTGAATCAAAAGGGAATTCTCCACTTCACAATGGCAGCAATTTTCCATCCACTCAGTGTATGCATGAATGACTTTTCAAGATGGAGTGAGAACCCCTGTTTCCTAATAGAGCTTTTCGTTGTAGATATGGTCTTATAAAATAAAATGAAATGAATGAATTCACATCCATAAATTCTGTACTAGAAAAAAGGGGGAAAGAGCTGTGCATGACAATTTGTGGCAAGGCATGGTAATTTATAAGACTGTATGTCAAGTCACACTTCCAACAGCAATGAAGGCATCATGGTTTCTAGAACGAAAAAGCCTCTCCACAGCACTTTGATTGCTTCATAGTGACAGATCAGAGATAGAAAGTACACCCTCCAAATTTCATATATCATGCTGTTCACTGATGCACTCACACACTGCATTTGAAAAAAACTCTCACCAGTATTTTTACCTCACGATAAAATAATCTAAGAGCCCTTTGCCTTGCTGTATTATCAAGATAAGCTGCAAAGAGAAAACATCAAATAAAACAAAATAATAAAAAGCTTATTTCTGTGTATTTAGTAGATCAAAGAGGAATTGAAAACTCAGGTAGGCTTTCTCTGAACCATGTGCAACTGTCACATACACTTTTTTTTCTTTACATGCACAGCTGTCTAATTGAGCATTAACAATCCAATAAGGTACACAACAGGACCCAAACAACTTTTCTTTCAGGCCCAGCAGCACGGAGGTTCTGTATCATTCCCAGCTTTTCAATTAGATCATAATTATAACATGCCTCATTTAGAGCTACAGGAACCCTGACCTTACCAACAGTACTGGACCATAACGTGTCCATCTTAATTAGATCTCATTAGTTCTGGGCCCAGGTTTCATTGTGAATCTTAGCACCATTAAAAAGTGCTCATCTGCTTGGCAGCTGTGGGTATTGCTGAGCCTTTTTCATAGTACTGCATGGATGTGCTTTGCTCCTCCTGAGACATAAGAAGTCAAAGCAGCATTTTTGCTTGGCCCTAAGAATAAGGTAGATTAGGGATAGTAAAGGAAAGAGGGAAAACAGAAGTGTTGGTTTACAGACAATTTCACACTGTATCAGACTGGTCATTTTTAGCACAATAAAGCTTAAAAATTGTAAATCATATCTGGGGAAAAATAAAGGATTTTTTTTTTTTAGAAAACAGAGATACATGGAGATTGAAGGCACATTACAATGCCAAATCACATGTATTATCTAGAAGTGACAGAAAGGAGGACAAATAAGTGGTTCATTTCTTTGTTGTTGTTTGGGGGCTATCTGGAGTTTGTGGTTTTTTTTCTTTTTAACATCAAAGGCAATAAAAGTTCTCAGCATTACAGTTCTGGAGGTATTTCTCCACTGGAGTATTTTGAGCATTACTTTAATCACCTTAAAACGTAAAAAGAAAAGCCTTTTACATGTAATGATTCCATTCTTGCATGTCTGAGACACACAACTGATACAAAGAAATCACATCCATTTTAATGCCCTTTTCCTCTTCTAAATTACAATACTTGATTTTTCTTCTGTATTAAACCTTTGGGGTGATATTAAAAGAGCAATGATTTCTCCTCTTATGCAATAAAAACAGATGTTCCCCCCAGACTACCCAACACTCTATATTAAAAGCCCTATTCCCAGTCCTATCTTCTGTAACTATACATACCACTTCCAAAAAATCTCAAACCTCAAAAACTTAGTTAAAAATAAAAAATATTGCTAGAACTTGCTCTCTTTCCAAATTATCCTATGTTTGACTACAAATTCTCCTTTCAGTTCTCATCAAGTAATTATAACTGTAGTGGAAACCTGGGACATACTCAGTGTTAAAAATACAGGTAAGTGTTGCCATCATATATAATGTCTACAAATGCATTGGCTAGAAAAGGCATTTCCAAGAGCTTCTACTGTTCTCAAAAATGCAGAAACTGATTTTAAAATCTGATTATCTGTAATTCAGGTAACTCACAGTAGGTTGTTTCCACGAAGCTATAGTTTTTTAACCTCACTTTCTGAATGTCTCTGTTCTTTAGAAAACAGAGAAGCCCTATATGCTAATAGATTTTTTAAAGTGTACTCTGTATTGCAGCAATAGTAACTTGCAGCTATTCATAGTAAACTACAGCTTAGTAGGAATTCTCAAAGAATATAAAAGTGAGGACTACTTGAACAATATAATTTGTAAAAGCACAGTACCAGAAAGCTTACTGTTAAAATTCAAGTTTAAGAATGTTGGAGACATTTTTCAGAAGTCAAAGCTACTCAATACCTATCTCCAAGTTAAAGTAACAGACAATGTCAAACTAAGGCTGCTTTCTTAAAAACAACCAACCAATCAACCCCGAAACCAACAACAACCACAAAACACACACCACACCACCCAAACACAAACACCAGTGCATGCTTAATTATCAATGAAACACTTAAAGTGTCCAAATTAGAAGAGAGGGGAAAAAAAAGAAAAGTAAGACACATTGCTTTTTCCTCATCAGCAAATAGGCTTATTTTATTATAGAAGACAACAAAGTTGGTCAAATATGATTTGCCCTTGGCAGTACCATTCATTCTCAGCCACTGCCTTCATCAACTCAAAACTCTCACTCGGTTTTTGTTTTTTTTTTCTTCCCCACAGACTGAGGTCTGTAGTTGCCCAGAACATCTCTTTTTCTGAAGCTAAGTGTGTGACAGTTTGTTGACAGATGCTGTTGCTCCAAGTGTCCCTAGCAATATTGCAGATGATCAACATGGAAGAGAAGCAAGAGAAACCATCCAAGGGCTAAATGAGCCTTGTCAGCCTTCATAGCATCCCAGCTCCAAGCTATCAGCATATCTCACTGGACAGTAAGTCAACAAATGGGATTCCCTGTCCCCTGCAGCAGTGAGTTTTCCACCACAAGCCCTTGGTACTACTTCTCCTGATGGACATGAGGTTGAGATCCAACACCTGTGATGTTTCCCCAGAAGGAGCTCCCAGCCCCTTGTTTGCCACCAAGGTACTAAACCTTTTCTGCAGGTGCTGATCTGCCATGGTAACCACAGCTGCTCTTGCTGCTGGAAGCCTCCATCCTTTGTTGTGAAGGCAAGCCTTATTTGTGGCTTAATCAAGAACCCTTCTTCTACCCTTCTTCTTCCAGGCAGATGGTATGCAATGTCCCTGTGAAGATGCTCATGCACCCTCTTTCCTAACGCCATGCAGGCTCTTCACCCTAACACAGCAGCACCCTAACTTGGCAGGGGCAGTTCTACTGGCAGCACCCACCTCATCAAGCAGGCAAGGACCCTGCTACAGTCCTGGGGAGCCCAGCCTAGCCAGCCATCCCCAAAGCTCTGCCAAGTCCAGAGGGTTGTTGGGTTGGCACAGTTACCCCAGCCAGGGCAGGAGACTGCGTACTATAGCCTCGGAACCAGTCCAGAGCAGTCTACAGCTGAGTTTCTGATCCCAGCCACATAAAAGGCTGCCTCTGCTGGCTGGACTCTCCATAAACAAGAAAAATAGGCTCTCTTATTGTAGTGGGTTTAAGGTCAGGCATATCTCACCTAAAATTGTAGTTGGGTGCTTTTTTTTTTTCTTTGTATGCTGCATTTGGCAAGCATGGTCAGAGGGTTGGAACACTTGTCCCTGCTCACCATGTCCACACTGCAGGAGGATAGAGCAAGATTACCTTTGAGGGTCTCTTCCAACCCACTGGCCTTTCTTTAAAGACCAGTGAAATATAATTCACACACAAAAACCTTAGCAATGGATAAACCCACTTCTGCTTAAAGTTCCCTTTACCACAAGTAGTACACACACTTGGTGTGTGTAAGGCACATTGTACCTTAAGTACACCAAATTTATTTTCCACTTACTGCAACGCAAGCATTTTGATTATCCTCACTAGAACCTATGAATAGAGCTGTAAGAACAGACACAGCTACTAAGATTTGCTGGCCACAGACCTTGTTTTCTAGTATGTCTGCAAAGGAACATGCAAACTACTGTCTTGTAGACTCATTAAACAGTAATTTCAGTTTGGCCACTGACCTAAGTGAGCTGCAAGTGCTAATTTAGGAAAAAATTCAATCTTGTTTGCATTTAGTGATCATTGTTAAACTGTTTGCATAAGTGATCATTGTTAAACTCTCTCTAAATTCTTGTTCAAGTAATTACAGAAACACAATATTTGTTAGGTATTGAACATACAAAACGCCATGGTCATCTTTGCAGCTTTATTCTGGTGATTAAATATGAATCATGGTATATCTGTGTAGATTTCTGCCTCATCTCTGTTCTCTATTAAGAGTGTCTTAACATTTTCAGAAATGGAACATTTATCATGAAATTCCAGGCATGCAACTTACCACAAATTAACACAAATATAATTTGAATAATGAGACCACCAATTTTGCAGAACATCACTGCAAACATTAAAAGTTAAATGACTCACTATTTTAAGATATTGTGATCTCACTACATGAAATTTCATAAAGGGGAAAAAAAAAAAACAAAAAACAAATAAAAAAAACCTCCAACTTTCCAAGTTTTTTATGCAATACTTATTGCCATTAATCAGAAAAAAATATACTTGCTTGGAAAGATTAATGTGTTCTGTATAATAAACAGCATAAATAAAAATGAGTGTTACAAATCACTGTGAATGATTTTATTGCATTTATATTAACTTACAAAATACAGTACAAGTAATAAAAGACAGAACTCATTCTGTATTTCGTTAGCTGATATATTTACATTCATTTGGGTCCTGTTTAAATTTCAGCAGTGCTGTTTCAGTACTGCACTGCATCAGCTGACAGTGCAATGCCCAAGCACTTCATGCTCCAAGAGTTGTGAATCAGCTTTCAAAAAGCATAGAAGAGAAATAAAATCCTAACCTGTGAGGACTTCCCCGACTTGCCTAATTTTGGTTTCATTTTAAATTAGTTGGGCTCCTGGAAGGAACAGGTAAAATTTCCCTTCAATTCCAGAACTTCTTGATGGGCAATATCCTACCAGCATTTCACATGCCCATTAGGGCAAGTGCAGCAGTTTGGAAACAACTGTTCTGTGGGTACTGACGAAAGAGCACTAGTTTCTGTCTTCTTGACCCAGATAGGCTGGCAATACCCTGGGGCCAGTCATTTTCCAGTGGTGCCCAGTGGCAGGCTAAGTGGTAATGGGAACAAACTTGAACAGAGGAAAATTCTGGCTGAATATGTTGAGAGCAGTAGACCACTGAAACAGGATCCCCAGAAAGGTGGTGGAGTCTCCATCTCCAGAGTCATTCAAAACCCAGCTGGGCACTGTCCTGTGCAACCTGTTCTAGGTGAGCCTGATCTGGCAGGATTAGACTAGATGATCCCCATCTGTCACTTCCAATCCCTACCATTCCATGTTTCTGGGTAAACCAAGTTACATTCATATAGCAGTCACAAGTCTGCTGGAAGAAAGAGCACCACATCTTTTTCAATAAGACCTTTCAAAACCATCTTTGAAGGCAGTGCCTTGGTCACACACACACTTGAATCTAAAGCAAAACGTGAATTTGTCACTATGAATTTCCTATGGCTAGAAGAGTAGGTTAGAGTTGCTGAGGACATAATCCATTTACTGTGTTGTGTGCCTTCCAGTGATAAGGATCCAGTTGCTCATCATCTATTCCTACAGTAGCCAGTATGCAGGTTTGGCAGTGGTGAGAGGGGTGTAGAGTCAAAAGCTACAACAACGGCAAAGAATAATTTAGTTTTGCAGACTCCACCATCACTTCTGGCAGTGTAATGAACATCTAATTTGCATTAAAGTTTCACTTGATGGAGCAAAATTTTATCAAAGGGTAGCAACACAGGAATCAAATATAAGGAATTTTTTTCCCCTCTTGTTCTCGAAAATGTAAGCCAAGACCATAGCCTTTAAGCCAATAAACTATTAAGATTGCCTATGAACTAATGAAGCAAGAAAATATCTTGGTGGTAAAATAAATTAGAACAGTTTTTTTCCCCCACTACTAGATTAAAATATTCCAAGAATCACCAATGCCAAACACCAGGCCTCTTTCCCTTATAATACTGTCATAATCTCTTCCACTCACCTAGCACTCCCTCTCCCTCATTTCCCTGCCCACATAAAACCACAAATGCAAAAATTAAGCAAGAGTCCAAGAAATGTGCCAGTTAAACCTGAGTGTAGTTGTAATGGAAAAAATACCATTGTTGTTGGGGAGAGTATTGGTTTGGGGTTTTGTTTTTTCAGAACACAGAGCTGACTGTAGGAGATACGTTTTACTCCATAGCATTCAGCACGAAATAAATTCAGGCATGCTTTTAAAGCTTAATGAGTTGTTAGATTTATATATTGCCATTCTCAATACTATCCCCTCAAAAAGGGATGCCAAGCTTCATCTAAGTAAATATACAGCCAAAATAAAAACAATCCATCATAAGGGAAATTAAATTGTCCCTAAAATATAAGGACTGATGGAAATGATGAGGAAGAGAGAGTTCTGACAATCAGACAGATTAATAGTGTGATAATAAATTAAACATTAACCACCAATCCCAGCTGCCTGTGATCTAATGGTCACTCAGGGACATTGCAGAGCTTTAACATCTGGTGCAAACAGGGCAAAATTACCACTGAACTGGCCTTTCACCTTCTAAAGGCACTGGGATTGCATATGGCACACTTGCATGTGTACCAGATGCTCACTTAAAACCTGCAACAATCTCTTCCCAGTAAACACAAGGAGTTCAAGTAATTTTAGTCCAAGTTAAACCATAATGAGTTTAAGAGAAAATTAAAGCAGAATACTACTTTTTCTGTAGGAGGTTTTCTGCTTGGGAGACCTATGCTTAGATAAGAGAAAAAAAAAATTCACTCTAGGTCAAATGAAAGGTCTGGCCATTAAGTCCTGGCAAAAATCTTTGGAAAGCATTGCAAGAGTTGGCTCCCTGTAGCCCATTTTCAGTGTATCACCTTTGAAATGAAAATGGCTATGGTTGAAAGCACAAAGTTGCAATTTAGAAAACCAGTGCCACAGCACATACAAATAATGACCTCCAAACCAATAAAAATGTAAATCTAAAGTTTAACGGGACATTAAATACACAGGGAAATTAACATTAGATCAACAATTTTACCTTGCATACAATTTGGTTTACATTCTTCATATTTGGGAAGAGGTGGCTGAAAGATTGACTGACTATACTATATACAGTTATGCACAGTAGCAATGCAGCATTTCATCCTTAGAGAAAAGTTTATTATTTTTTTTCACTGCCAAAAGGTTTGTTTAATTGTATCCTGTAAAACATGACAGTATTCTATCAGATGGGAATTAATTGCTTTGAATACATCTGATCTTCAACAGTAAGGAAAGGAATAGTTGAGAATTTTGTCTTTTTCTGGGATGGGTTGGGTTCCCTCCCTCCTTTTCTGAAAACTGCCTTCTTGTGCATACCTTACTGCTCAATCTGTTGTTTACTATTTAACCAAGTACTAAGTGGATTTCTAGCTATTAGTACTAAGGACTTCCTCCACTCAGGAAGCAGAAATTAGTTGGACAAAACAGTGAATTCCTATCCATGCTTTCCCAAGGCAGAAAAGCAGATTCTATCCCTACAGGTCCACGACTGCTCCATAGTACATGGCAGTATGTCTTCACTCCAAACATGCTTCTGGAGCAGAGGGACTGTGAGAACTTTACACACAAACTACTCGACAGAATCATAGAATGCTTTTGCCTGGATTGGGGGGACCTTAAAGGTCATCTAATTTCAACTCTTCTTCTACAGTCAGGGACACCTTCTACTAGACCAGGTTGTTCAAAGTCCCATCAAACTCTGCCTTGAATACTTCCAAGGAGAGGGTACCCACAAGCTCTCTGGGCAACCT
>VWYK01059840.1:17337-33029 GCA_013399775.1 Semnornis frantzii | reverse complement strand
GTGGGATTGACACAAAATCATACATGGACATGACTTTATGTTTCCTGATAATCACAAGCCTTTACTGTATATCTGCTTTGCTCCCTCCAGCTTGAAGAAAGATGTGTTGAAGACTTTATTCTCTTGACAGAGCTACGAGGTAAGTGGCTGAAAGGAACATACAGTAGTGTGCAAAATATTGTGGATAAAATTATCTTCAAACTGGCTTCAGACTAAAAGCTGGCTAGGGAAGTGTTGAAACAATTGTTTTTCTGCAGTGCTCTTGTGGGGGAGGGTGTGCTTAGTGAAATACAGCTAGGTCAGTGTCAGATGATTTGCTGTAAGCAGATAATGCAAGAGCTGCAAAGGACTGGAATGACACAGAGGTATCTTTTTTTTATGAAGAAAAATCTAGCTAGTCCCTTACTCATAATTATTTGTAGAGATAACCGTGATATGTAGGCACCAAGAATAAGAGGAGCTTCATCACAGAAAAATGAGAAGCACTGCATAAAAATGGCCCTGAATTGTGAGAGAAGGGCTGAGAATGCAAAAATCCTAACAAAGGAATAAGTCATTCTACTCGTTCATAGTTTGAACCTGTTGAAAAATAAGGCTTATTCGAGTCAAATTCATGATAAAGAATGTTTGCTTTGCAGTTGGTGATGAGTTAAAAGGAAGCAGCATAGAACTGATTACAGAAGCTTAGTGAGCAACTCCATGATCACTGGTAACTCAGCCACTTTGGACTCTGCATATTGACATGCAGGTGATGAAGAAAAATGCATTAAATGTGCCATTTTGCTGGCAAACCAGCAATGGCTCAGAGAACAGTTACTGTAAGGATTAAACACAAGTGTCTGGGGAGAAGGAATCAAATAAGTTCAGTTTTGTGCTCTGGTCTGTAAGCAATAAAGGGAGAGACAGATTCTGCTCAGTCATGTCCTGCGAGCTGGGTGAGCATCTGCTGATATTAGGTTCAAACAAGATATCATAGGTATGGAGGAAGTGTGGTTGTACAGGCTCTCCCTGCTCCAAGGCAGTCTACCATCACAGACATCCTGCTGGAGTAGGTGCACCTCACAGTGCTTACCTGGCTTGCTGAACATCATGAGGCTGTCTGCAGCTGTTTGATGTTCATGAGGCAAAAAAACACTGGGGAACCAATTACAGCATTAGGAAAGTGAATAAGCAATAAGGGAGCAGAGGCTAAATATCAGGGAAGGAAACAGAGTGTGTAAAGTGACACAGGTTAGAATGGGGTTACTACAGATAATTTGACTATTCTCTATGAATTCCCAAGTGTGAGTTTATTAGTATAAGCACTGAGTGCTTATATAGAAACATTTTCTCTTGAATGTGAGGAGAAATAAGCTACACTGGCATAAAACACCCTTATGGTGACACAGACTATGCCTGCTCCACCAGTTATTATAGTTGTTTAAAAATCACATGCCACTAACTGAAAAAAAAAAAAAAAGAAAGCAAACAAACCCAGGCTGATACAAAAAGGGTCTAGAACAGGTCTTTCATTTCCATAGCTTACTTTACATTTTGCTATTTAGATGAGATTGTTCTGTTTTTCAGTGAACTAGTTCAGCCTCTACTGTTTTCAGTTTCCAAGGTGAGGAGTGACCCATATTCACCTTACCAATCTGCTAGTTACGGATTTGTTAGCTATTTCTGTTGCTCTGACTATGTCCAGTGTCTCTTGTAAGGTCCTTTTAAAACCATTTGGCTAAAGATCCAAAGCAAGAATGAAGATTTCTACATTGACAAGCTATACCCTGACATTTGGCTTGTTGAATATAAAAAGAACCAGTGAGGTGGGGACAAAGGACATTTCATTGGCCTTTAAAGGTTGGGGTTATGGGTGTTGAACAAAGTAAGAGATCTCTTTTCTCTCCTGAAGCAGCCCATTTCGGGAGGATGGCGCTGAGTGACCTTCTTTACCCAGATAACCCCAAGAGAAGGCAAGAATTGATCCAGCTGCACCAGGAACTGCTTGACTGTATGTCCACAAATTTTCGTGCCACAAATGAGCTGGCTGGAGTGCTGAATGAACACCTGGGCTGTACCATTACCCACATTCAGATGAGAAAGAGCAGCACTGTCAAGGAAAACTGTGATATAATGATCCAAGCAATGAACGAGATTCAGCATCAGGTACAGAAGATTGATAGTGACATGAAGGAAAAGATAGAGCCTGTGCTGTACCAGAAGCTGTATGACATCAAAGAGCCTGAGCTGGAGAAAATTGCCATAGCCCATAAAATTTTTTCCATCATTCTTGGAGAGGCAACTTCCACAGCTGGGATGGTAGCTATGAAACTTCTTGGATCCAATCTTGTAACGCTGACTGTGAGCAAGCTCATTAGTCTCCTTGCACAGATTGGGGCATCTGTTCTTGGGGGAATTAGCATCACCATTCTAGGGCTTGGAATTGAAATGATCCTCCATGCCATCCTGGGAGCTATGGAGAGGAATCAGCTTTTGACAGCTGTGAGAAGCTACGAGGAGCACCTGGCTGAGTTTAAAGAAGCCTCAGAAAAGTATCAGCATGCCATACACGAAGTGACTTCTTTGGTGAGACAGCAAGTTCAGTGAAGGAAGTCAGAGTTCTCTTTCCTGCTGCGACAGTGGCTGCAGCGGCTACACCTGCAGAAACCTTTTTGATTCATAGTGGTAAATGAACTACTTCTGTTTTTTTTTTTTGTCTTCTTAGTGGCAGCAGAGCAAGAGATGTGACATCAGAGAACTGTCACTGAAATACTTGAATATGGAACTGGCTTGTAGGTGCTTTTGCAAACCAAAGCTTTTGATTCTTTCCGCCTGTCCTTCAGCTATTTTCTGGAATGCATCACCATTAACTTTGAACTTTGAACATTAATATTCATTGCTGGAGCAGTAGTGGTGAGAAGGTGTGATTTTTCTCCGTGTCACTGTGTCAAAGATCACAACGTGATGGGAGGAAACAATTTCAACAAGCCAGCCCACATTGTCCTCTCAAGGGCTCACTGGGACAGCTGCACTTGCAAACTCTTGATATGGATTAGTACTAAATCTGGTAGGCTGAATTCCCTGATCGTTGAACTGCTTACAAGGACTAAGCGAAGCATATTTAACTGCTATTTCCTGTCCCACCCCTGCCTAAGGAGTCGGCCAGAGATTGCTTTTAAATAAACTCTAATCCCAAAAGATTAGCTGGTAAGAGCAGCATGGGCCTACAAACAAACACAAATAATCTTGTCCCTCAACTGAAAGTGGCTGCAGTGTTCCAGGCATGCTTGGCTGTGAATAACCTCTTACGCTCAATAATGCCCTGCTCCTGACAACCCACAGGGAAATATTTCTGTGCACACTCGCTGCTCTGTTGACTGAAATGGAATTATACACATGTACAAGTGTCTGTAGGATTACAACCCTATTAATGCATTAAATTTATTTTCAAGTACTTTACCCAGACCCATCAATATGGGACTGCAAGAGCGTGCTCAGGTTCTGCATTTCCCAGTATGCTACCCAATGGCCTTGCTTTTCAGATTTTGAAAACAAAGCTGGAAGTGAGACATGATTTGCAGTCTCTTGCTCTGATTTGCTGTGGTTTGCTT
Source organism: Semnornis frantzii (assembly GCA_013399775.1). NCBI lineage: Eukaryota > Metazoa > Chordata > Aves > Piciformes > Ramphastidae > Semnornis > Semnornis frantzii. The sequence goes on along the minus strand of VWYK01059840.1, from coordinate 29,439 downwards.
TTATTTCTTTGCTGTTTGGGGAAAAATAAAAAAGGCAATTTAAGAATTAATAAAAATATACCCGGATATTTTAAGACTTCTCTGTCTTGTACTCAGTTTGGATTCTTTTTTTTGTTTGTTTGTTTGTTTTTTGTTTTGTCTGAAAAACAAATATTAAAACCAAATAATGAAAAAAAAAAATCTCAATTAGAGATACAATTTATAAATTCTTTTTCATATCCATGATAGGGTAACCTAGTAGTTTTTGTTGGTTCTTTTTTCATACTAGCTTCTCTCCTACTAAAAGCATACTCAGATTCATACATGTTTGTTAATACATAATATTAGCAATATTAGATTATTATACTAATAACTAGATTGTACCTGTGGAAATAAAGAGATAGATGAGATTACAAAAGGAGAGGTATACATTGGCTTCATAAGCCTTCCATTCTGGGTTTTATCTTTTGTTGTTTTGGTGGTTGGATTTTTTTTTTTTGGTGGGTTTTTTGTGTTTTGTGTGTGTTTGGTTTGGTTTGTTTTGCCCGCTGTTTCCACTTTAATCGAGTCCTCTCTGCATTTGCGTTCCGAGGCCACTAGATGGCAATGCATCTGGTGACTCACAACCCGGGACAAGCACAGGGCATAGACTGCGCAAGGTGGATCGAGAGGCAATTCGGAGGCAAAAAGCATTGCCTTGCGCATCGTGTATTGTGGTGGGTGATACGCTGACCTGAGATATCATTTCTCCAACAGCTGACATGTTGTTACGGGGTAGGGGTAATTAATTAATGCGAGACGATATTTAAAAATATTAACAGTTTATTAATATTAAATATTCAGAACTCGCATCACCCCGATCACCATTTAATAATAATAATACCAGGCTCTTTGCAACATTATGTAAACTATGTACAGGCTATAATAGGATCCAGAGATAACTCTTAAATATAAACATTAATTGAACTCGATTTAAAACTGGCAGAGAAGGCTTTGTGGTCGGTATACCGCTTGTGGCCAGCACGCTGCTTGCTCACTAGATGGACCTAAGGAGCAACTTTCTGATTAGGGCAGAAGGCAATTAATAATTACAAGAGCCTTTTGGCATTTACGCACAGAATTATATCTGACAGTACCCAAGGCTCGTAGCGGGCTGAAAAGCCTAATCAGCGTGGGACCTTTGCAAACTCTTTCCCCCAGCTCTAGGAGTAATAAAATCAACAAGATTTACTTGCATTATTGACAGTTACATACTTGTAACCAGTTACATGCAAGGGAGAGCACCCTGTGGAGTAGAAATGTCTTAGTTCTGTTTCTGCTTAGTAACAGAAACTGTCCAACAAAATAAGAAAGAATTCCACACTAACGAGCAGGCCTTTATTTATTACAAGGTTGTGCAAGTTTGCACAATGCTAGAGGCATTCCCACAAACCTAGCACACTAGCTAAAATTCCTGGTGGACATACATTGGAATGTAGAAGCTAGCCTTCCTGTCACCACCAAACTACCCATTGGTCAGCTTCTTATTTGCTTAAATAAGAATTAATTAAAGGTCCAGTTTCTCTTAAATTCACTCATCAGAGGTGAGGGCTTTATTTTGAGCAGGAGTGGTCCAGCTAGGAGGTGCGTTCTACAAAACTTCTTTCAGGCTTGAATGCTTTTCAAATCTTTGAATTCCTTTTCATTACATGGTCATCAATTAGACCACCGCCTAGGTCGTCAGGTCCCCAGTCACATTAATTAGTTTTCTCTGCTTTTCAAGGACACTTCATTAGTTAAGATATTTATGGAGGCTTCAGTGAGATAAGGATGCGAAGACCTTGTTACAGGCAATACGGATGTAGGTAAATTGCTGACACGGCACAAGCTGTCCAAGCTAATCAAAATCCGCAAACATTTTCCAGCAACATCAGTGTAACATTCCTTGAGCAGCAAAGGCAGCCTCTCCCCGTAGCCCTTCTTTCACTCGCTCCCAGAGGCCAGCAGGGATCCCGTTTACTTCCGCCCCGCTGCCTGAGCGGCCGCACGAACCTACGCCCGCCCTGACCATAGAGGAGCCTCCGCAGGAAGGAGAGCGGCGCAGTGAGAACATAGAGTTGAGGGAAGGCAGGAACAAGCCCGCCAAAGAGCTCGCAGCCGGAGCGCCGCCCTGCGCGACAGTCGCGCTTTACGGCGGCGCTACTCCATCCGCGTTCAAGATGGCGGTGCCGCCGCGGCAAGGATTGAGGGGGTTATAGAGGCCGCGGCAGCGGGAAGAAGCCGGCCCGCCCCGCCCGGACGGGCGGAGGGGTGAGAAGTGCGGGACGGTGCTGGGCCGGGACGAGAAAGTGACGGGAAGCGAAGAGAAGGCGACAGTTTTGCACTAGCTCCTTCTCTTCCTTCATTGGGGGAGGAGGGGAAGCTTTCGTGTGCCTCGTGGGAGGCTTTTTACCTCGTTCTCTAGTGGACAAGAATACACCGTGAATTTAGTGTTTGGTTATTTTTTTTTTTTAACTCTTTCGAGTGTTAGCTTGTTTATCCTAAAAGGATTTGGGATCGAAGGTTCAGAAGTTTATTCTCTTCCCCATTACCTTTGATCTGTTAGAAATGTGGGAAATAACGGGGTGCAGCCTCTGTTCGGTGGGCTTCCCGGGAAAAGGAACTATAGTGGTGTGCAAAAAGATTGGTGTTACCCTGGCGATCACAAATCGGGGAACACTGGCATACAGCAGGCCAAGTGGGAGCATAACCTGGGAGCATGAGCCGAGAGCAGAGCTCTGTAGATCTTTACTACTCGGTGCATCGAATGGGGTCAGTTTCTGGAACTTGCTAGGAACCCTCTCTGCAAGGCCTTAGAGCGCTAGATGAGGCATTGTGCTTTTATTTCTTTTTAGGGCGTGTAGAGGGAGGTATTTAGTGGTTTGAGAATGGCATCTTCTGTAATTGGGGAAGAGGGATGTGCGTGGAGACTGCAGTGAGGCTGCAGAGAGCTTCAGAATGAACTTGTGAATACTTTCATTGTGGTTGCAGTCTATTTAGAAGCTGTATGGTGACTAGAAAGCTGAATCCCTTCAGCTCATAAATCTCAGAGGATGTTTTAGATATTGCAGTGGAATCTGTCATATGTTTATTTTCTGTTGGTTTTGGTTGTGTTCCCCCCCGCCCCGGTCTTCTGTCAGGGACGTAGGGCTGGAGCTAGGGGAGGACTGAGAGAGAGAACATTACTGGCTGTTATTTGGACACATTTGTAGTCAGAGTTAAAGAAATTTCCAAAGACAAGAAATAATTCATTCTAGAATACCTTTTTCTTTTCTGGTCTTCATAACAGCTTGCAATACTACTGATAGAGGCAGAGTGCATAAGGGCAGTGATATAGTAGTGGTCTACAGGGAAGAGGAGGAGGCATGCGTGTGCACGCACAGCATTTGCTGATGGATGCAGTAGTTGGTGGGGAGAGAAATCAAGAACAGCTTAAAAATCCGAGGAAAAGAGAAAAATTGTGGGAAACATTTAAAAATGAGAGGAATAGAAAGATAAAACTTCATGAGCTCCTAAGAGAGTAAATGAAAAGCTAGGGGGACTCTGATTACGTTCTTGAATGAGTATTTTGCCCCTCTGTAATGTAAGCAAGAAGCTTCTTTGAATCCTAGAGTGAATAGCAAACTCATTGATTAAAGTAGGTACTTAGTAAGGTGGTAGTAATTAGGCACTTAGTGGTACCTAGTTAAAGTAGGGTGACTTTGGTGTGACTGTCTGACCTTCTGGTGGGGACCTCACAAGTATTTGAGGTTTTTGAGGGACCAACTGTGCCTACACAGAGAGGAGAAATAAACGTACTTAAGCTGCTGGTGCACAGGCCTGAAGCCATCTCATCTTTTCCAGGTGTCTCTGTTTTTGAAGTTTTTTTGAGGAGTAAGTTAAGAAACAGCCAAAATGGGGCGGAGATCCACATCATCCACCAAGAGTGGGAAGTTTATGAATCCCACGGATCAGGCCCGTAAGTATCTACAAAAGCTAAGCAGGTGGGAACGGGCCAGGAGGCTCCTAGGGAAGCACATAAAGAGTCTTCTCTGAGGATAAGATTCTCACTGAAAAATACTGTCCTAGTTTTGTCTGGTGGAAGAATTTCTGGAGGAGGATGCTTGCTTGCATGTTATTGTTTCTCTTGAGTATTTACTACTTAGTTTTCACTGCAGTTACCAGTGTTCAGATATCTTTGTACTTAGCTGTTGGCTAAACTGCAAGCTGCTTCTTGAGACAGAGTTAATTTGTGTGAGGCTGGAATTTGAGGAACACGTCAAATTTCACAGAGGCTCTGTATAAGGCCCACAAAATAAAAAGCTGTTTCATGCTGTATTTCTCTCTCACTGGGAAAATAAGTTAAACAGTCTTTGTAAAACAAGTGCACTTTTGAGAACCGGAACTGGTTTTGATGGAGGAAAGGTTCTTCATGGATTTGATTGTCTCTTTCAAGCTATTTTTTTTCTTTCTTTCCCCCTTCTCTCTAGGGAAGGAAGCTCGAAAAAGAGAACTAAAGAAGGTAAATAATGAGTTCAGGAATAATTACTTGTCTTTCCTGTACTATATGCCATATTTGTGATTGTAATGGAAAATACTATCCAAACAAGTAGTTTAATTAACAAAGTTTGATTTTGAGCAGCCTTATCACATCACCTACTGTTGTGAAACTTGTGATAGTTGCAGCTTTTTTAAAACATTATTGTAAGTGCTTGGGAATTTAAAACAAACAAACAAGCTGACCTAAACTACAAATCCTTTCTACAACTGCCTGAAAGCAGGTTGTAGTGAGGTGGGGTTTGGTCTCTTCTCCCTAGTACCAGGTGATAGAACGAGAAGAAATTAGTTCTTTTTGTGCCAGAGGAGGTTTAGATTGGATATTAGGAAAAAGTTCTTTCCTGTAAGAGTGATCAGGCACTGAAACAGGCTGCCCAGGGAGGTGGTGGAGTCACCATCCTTGAAAGTGTTCAAGAACCACGTGAATGTGGCATCTGGGAGTGTGGTTTAATGGCCATGGTGGTCTTAGGTTGCTGGTTGGAATTGATGATCTTAGCGATCTTCTCCAACCGAAGCAATTCTGTGACGTAAACCTGCCAAAGCTTTTTTTTAGCATGTTTTTACTGTATACCTTTTGTTAGTTGCTTTATCTTGTTGAGTGTCTTAACTTAAAGTGAACAAGTTACAGAAGCATTTGTAAGTAGCAAGATAGTGGAATTAAAGTTCCCATTAAATTTTAATGGCCTTTGCTGCTGATGTTTGTCACGGTTAATATTTGCAAGCGATTTTGAAGTGTGTTTTTACTGCGGAGACTGGGAGTGGGTATTCAGTACCAAGGTTCTGGTAACTGTCTTCTGTGATGCTTTTCTGATCTTGATCTGTGTTCTTCTTAGAACAAAAAACAACGAATGATGGTACGAGCAGCTGTACTAAAGATGAAAGATCCAAAACAGATTATCCGGGACATGGAGAAATTGGATGAGATGGGTGAGTGAACTGTACCAGGTGTTGGACTTCAGCAGTGGTTTATATGAACACCTAAGGGTTGTGAGGGATGAGTGGGATGGCTAAAACAGAGCAACCTTTCTATTTCCTTGTTAGAACAGGAGAATCTATGAATAATCAGGGATTGATCATGATTTTGTGTGGTGATATTTTTTTCCCAAGAGGATGACTGATGAAAAAAAAAAAAGTGTGCATGATAGTGACTTAGAGTTGGAGGAGGAAGTTTCCCTGAGGCTGAAGACTTCCTGAAAATAGGGACCAAAAGTCGTTTGCTTTGAAGTTGTTTCATTCCTTGGAAGCTGTGGAGTAGAGTAACTTAAGAATATTTTAATTTTTTTTTTCTGTCGTTGTTACTATCTTGAATTTAGAGTTTAACCCAGTACAGCAGCCACAACTTAATGAAAAAGTTCTAAAGGATAAACGCAAAAAGCTGCGGGAGACTTTTGAGCGCATCTTGCGGCTCTATGAGAAGGAGAATCCTGACATCTATAAAGAGCTGCGCAAGCTGGAAGTGGAGTATGAACAGAAGAGATCACAACTCAGCCAGTACTTCGATGCTGTCAAGGTAATGCTTATTATATTTCAGGCTTGTAACTCTGGTGGTGTGTACTCTGCTTGTTCGGTGTGACAGTTACAAAGGAAGGGAACTTTATATGAGACCAGCCTGATGTTAATTGGCCTTTATGAAGTCTTTAGATTAGTTTGTGTAGTAGCTCCAGTTTACAGCATTTCAGTGAGGACAGGATGGGAGTTACCAGGTCTTTATTTGTCTCTGATAAAATGCTTTCACTCAGCGTGAAATTGCAGAGGAAAGGGAAATTTGTCGCAATTAACAGTATTGGAGTTGTATTAAAGACAGAGCAAGCTTGTGAGTGTACCATTGATATTTCTTTGAATTTCTGCTAAATCTATTGCTTGAAATAATGAGAATCCTTTCACGTTCCTTTGAAGAGCCATATTTGAGAACATAATGTCCAAGTGCAAGTGTCTGTAAGATTTTTACTTTTTATTTTGTCCTTTGGAATATGCAGCATCCTGTGATTCGTGCCTTTGGATACTCTAAATGCAAACATCCTTGTCTTTGCCTTGAGGACTGAAGGTCTTAAGGGAAGTGGAAGCCTGTCTGTATTTCAGCTGTAATACTAAAGCCTGTCATGGATACTCTACTTGCTTTTGGTTGTTGCTTTTGGGTTGAAAGCTTTTACTGTTTCCCAAATGTCTTTCACAGACAGCTGCAAGATAATGTGTCCTCAGAACAGACACCTTTGGCAAGTGGTGGTAGATCCCATGTGTTTTGTACTCTGCAAAGTTGTGCAGTAGCTTCTTTGGGAGTAACCCCTTCTCTCCATCTATTTTTATTCTCTCCAGAATGCTCAGCATGTTGAAGTGGAAAGTATCCCCTTACCAGATATGCCACATGCTCCCTCCAACATCCTCATACAGGACATTCCCCTTCCAGGGGCTCAACCACCTTCTATCCTCAAGAAGACATCAGCCTATGGGTAAGAGGAAAATAGGCAGCTTGGAGAGGAGGTAAAGAAGAGTAGAAGCAAGTAATGCATAGTAGGAGAAAAGAGGAGTTTTGTGCAAGTAATTTGTATTTTTTTTAACCAGAACCTTTAATCTTTCCCTACTATTACAGATTTTTGTTTTAAATTAGTGGGAGTAACATGCTGTGTCTTCTAACATTTGTCTTTCTGCATCAGTAAAACTTAAAGCCTTCCAACTCTAAACCTAAATGCCTCATAAATTGCCACTTGTATTCTTTTGCCTTGCTAGTATGTTCAGTTTAAGCTCCTAGTGTACTTGTTTTTGAGGTTTCTGATTATAGTACTTGTTATTTCCTTTTTTTTCTGAGTAATCTTCCATTTTCACCAACTTTGATTACTTCATTCTGCTCCTGTGATAGGAGTCAATACTTTCTTTCTTCTTTGTTTTGTGGTTTGCATATTTTATTTTCTTCAGTCTTTTCCTCAGTCATCTTCTGAGAACCTTGCTCTTGTCTGATCTTCAGCAACCATGTCTTTGTGTGAGGCTGTAAACTCCTTGGGACAAATCTATACTTTATAAATGTTCATGTTTCTTTTTAGAAGGTTTCTGCATCAGCAGGGATGAGAGAAGACTTAAGAATTCTGTTAAGCTCATGTTTGGTTTCGTTCTTGTGTTTCTTTTCTTTCCAGTCCACCAGTTCGATCCATTTCTGTACTTCCTCCTCCTGGGCTTGGTGTTCCACGTTTACCTCCAGGTAGGAAGCCCCCTGGACCTCCTCCAGGGCCACCCCCACCTCAAGTCCTACAGATGTATGGCCGTAAAGTGGGTTTCACCTTGGAGACGGCTCCTCGAAGGCGAGAAGAGGAAGTTTCTTACAGTTCTGAAGCAGGTAAGGACTCCCCTATTATTGTTTGGGGTTTTTCTTGACCTCACTGTTTTGATACTGTTGTGAACATAGTGTGCTTCAGTCTCTGTTCTCTGGCAATATGGATGTTAATGCTACTTGAAGGACTTGTAGAAATTATTGTACCTCTGAGGCAATTCTAGTGGATTACATAATGCCTGCAATTTTGTTATCAGCTGCATTTTGAAATGCTGAATCTTCTAATTAGAACATTCAGATACCATCTGTGCAACTAATGAAAAACCAAGCATGTTTTCCCATATGATGTTAACCAAGGATGAATCATTGTACTCATTATTCCTTAAAAAAAAAAAACACAAAACCCAACCAACCAGAAAACCCAAGGGGAAAAAACTCAATTTTCTGTGAAGCTTTTCATTTTAAAAAACAAACTAACTAAAAACCCCCAACAACACAAAGAACCTCAAACCCAGCACAGCAAAGAAACAAAGCAAATAAAAGCCTGAACAGAACAAACCCAAACCAAACCCCTGAAAATCCAAACCAAGCTTGGGTAGGGTTTTGGTAGGAGAACCAAGGTCCTCGTTTTTAACACAGCTACTCTGTCTTCTGTAGAAATGTCTTTGTGACTAGGTAGATAGTTTGATGCTTTCTGGTAAGCAGTAAAGCTGTTTCAATGGTGGATGATGGATGTGTAGAAATGAACTAAGGAATTGTAGGTAGGAGTTGCTTTCACTTGTTTGCTGTGCAAATCAACCATCTGGTTAATAGGAAATCTTATAAATAGACTCTCTGGAATATTCTTTAAGAATATGCTGAGCAGTTTAGTAAAGAGTTGACAACATACCCATGTGGTTGCCAGGGGAGATTTTTCTAACTGTAGACATAGAAAATCTTCTCTTTCACACCAGTGTATTTGGAGTTTATGCATTTCATAAATTCATAGAATGGTTTGGATTGGAAGGAATCTTAAGGATTATCTAGATCCAACCCCACTGCCATGAGCAGGGACACCCTACAGCAGACCAGGTTGTTCAAGGCCTCATTCAGCTGTCTCCAGGTACTGTGCATTCATGTACCCCTTCCAAGGAGGGGGTAACGCTGCAGTGTTTCACAACTCTTAATGTAAAGAATTCCTATCTAATTTCCAGTTTAAATCTGCCCCCCTCAAGCTTCAATCCATTCCCTCTTGTCCTATCACTACAAGCCCCTTCCCAGCTTTCTTCAGGTACTGGAGGACTGCTGTGAGGTCTCCCCAGAGCATTTTCTTCAGGCTGAACAGGCCCAACTCTTGAAGCCTGTCACTATAGGGAAGGTGGTTCCAGCCCTCTGATCATCTTAGTGGCCCTCCTCTGGACCTACTCCATCAGTCCAGTGTCCTTCTTAGGCTGGGGACACCAGAACTGAACGCAGTGTTGTTAAGGATGTTACATAATGATCATGGTCTCATCAGGAAGTGTTCTTTGTATTTTGTAATACTTTGATTCCTGCAGGCCAGCGAGGGCATGACGATGATATGTCCAGTACCAGTGAAGATGAAGGTTATCCTGAGGATATGGATCAAGACAAACATGATGAGAGCAGTGATGACAGTGACAGTGATAGGTCAGATGCTGACAGTGAAGGGGAGGACTTCCTACATCGTGATAATGACAAGGAGAGGGAAGGTGGTGAAGAAAAGAAATCAGGTATGGTGGGAAGTTACAGATTTGGGTTCAATTTTTTACCTTTTGTGAGTTTGCTTTCAAAAATTAAACACTGTTTAACAGAGTTTGTATCTTTTTCCTGACTGGGAGGGAAAGTAATTTGTTTAGCCAGCTGACTCTGTTTTAACTCCCGTTATTTCATAGAATCATAGAATAGTAAGATTGGAAGGGACCTCAAGGATCATCCAGTTCCAACCCCCTGCCATAGGCAGGGACACCTCCCACTGGTACAGCTCACTCAAGGCCTCGTCCAACCCGGCCTTGAACACCTCCAGTGAGGGAGCAGCCACAACCTCCCTGGGCAACCTGTGCCAGTGCCTCACCACCCTCACTGGAAAGAACAACCTCCTAACATCCAGTCTAATCTCCCCTCTGCCAGTTTAAACCCATTGCCCCTTGTCCTGTCATTCCAAGACCTTGTAAATAGTCCCTCCCCAGCCTTCCTGTAGGCCCCCTTCAGATACTGGAAGGCTACTCTAAGGTCTCCTGGAAGCCTTCTCTTCTCCAGGCTGCAGAGCCCCAACTCTTGTAGCCTGTCCTCATAGCAGAGCTACTCCAGCTCTCTGATCATCCGAGGAACTTCTTTTAGTAAATGGATCAGAAGGAGACTAACACCACTATGTATCATACTGCTAAATGCTTTTGGACAATGTGTTTTTCTTGATTGCTTACAGGAGGCTAGTTGGGAAAGAACACTAGGCTAGCAAAACTTCCAGTCATTACTTGCGTTACTTCAGTAGCACAAATGCTTGCTCTTATGTAAGGAAAACCATTACATTAGAATGATATGTTATCCACACCAGTTTGAATACTTAAATCTCTCTGATTTTTATTATTTTCTTCCCACTGACCTTGCCCTGTGCTTTGCTGTCCCCAGGTCATAGTGTACGGTTTGCAGACATGCCTGGGAAGTCACGGAAGAAGAAAAAGAACATGAAAGAACTGACTCCACTCCAGGCCATGATGCTACGAATGGCAGGTGAGTGAGAGAACTGGTGTCAAATGGAGATAGGCCATTTGACTTTCAGTTAAGATGTCTCTGGCAAGCTTACTTTGTGTGCACAGCTTTTACTTTTATTGGATAAATGTTTCTTATTGTCATGATACAAGATGTGCTAAGAGCGTAAGCTGTGGTCAAGTATTTGGGTTTAAGTTATTTTTAGTCTAGTGGTGTGTTTGTGTTTTACACAGCAACTTACAGTAGTTTAATTTTTTTATTTTAGATGTTCTGTGATTCTTTTTTTTTTTCCTTCTAAATTTTATTTTGCTTAACATTTTTTAAACAATTGCTCAAATTAAATATGAACCCCAGAATGAAAAAGGAAGGGTGAGATTGTCTTTTGGCTCATCCTGTAGCCTGTAAGGATTCATACTCCCTAAAAGATTTGTGTTCCCTTAAAAATATCCTTTTGCAGAAATAAAGTAACCAATAGAGTGAAGATTTAATTTTATTTTTTATTTCTTTTTTTTAAGAAAGGCTCCCTAATGTCTTTCAAAGGCTTGTAGCTTCTTGAACTTGAGGATTATATTTATGCTGAGGTCCTGTCCATGTCTCCATTTCCCACTCTGTTTCTACAGGCTCTCACAAACCATAGGTCAAATAGCTGCAGTAGTAGAAAATTTCACTCCCACAGGAAGATGTAGCTCTTAGTGGCATAGCTCTGTTTACAACTGTGATAGTTTTTGTGGTTTTTTAAATCAATAATTTTCTGTTTTAACAATAAGATTTGGTTACTTTTCTTTCCTTTAAAGTAAGGCTTATCCTTATTTCTTTATTCTGTGTGTTCAGGTTTCTCATATTCACAAAGATACTCTGGACTGATGTTATGTCTCCCTTTCTTCCAGGTCAGGAAATCCCAGAAGAAGGGAGAGAAGTGGAGGAATATTCAGAAGAGGAGGAGGAGGAGGAAGAGGACTCAGAATCTGAAGAAACATCACAGCAGCAGCAGCAGCAACAACTCAGTGAAGAAGCTCTTGCAGAAACTGGGTCATCTGCTACAACTAACCAGGCACAACAGCAGCAACCACCTCCACAGGCTGTTCCACCAACTCAGATACAGGCACCACCTATGCCTGGGCCACCTCCACTAGGACCACCTCCAGCCCCTCCACTGAGGCCACCAGGCCCACCCACTGGCCTTCCTCCTGGTCCTCCACCAGGCGAGTGCTTGATATCTTCTGGTTTGAATAGGTTCTCTCAACTAGAGTAATGTACCAGTTTGGGAGTTTTGAAGGTGTAGAATGGAGTACAGGAGCCTGATGTCAGAATTTCTGAGACCTAGACCACCTTCTGTGGTCAGTCTATTGTTGCTGTGCTGTGCTTTTGAGGCATCAGGCTCCTGTAGCTGTGGTCACCCTGAAGGGCATCAGCTTGTTTTTATTGGCACTGGCACTGACAGACAGCAGTGGAGTCAGAGCTTGGGTATGAAGAACAAGGCCTGCCTGGTGCTATGTGACTGTCCAGAAGGTTTTGTGGTTGGTTTGTTGCATTTGTTTATTTGTTGTTGCTTTTTTGGTGGGTTTTTTTTTGTGTGGGGGGTTTTTGTTTGGTTTTTTTTTTTT
>VWYK01059836.1:17622-41078 GCA_013399775.1 Semnornis frantzii | reverse complement strand
TTCTATGATTCTATGAATAATTCTATCAGGCACAACAGTGAAACTGCTTGGCTGAATGCATAACATCAGCCAAACACACACAATGCTGCTTGTGCACTCAAGGCTTCTCACTGGTACCACACTGCTGAAGCTGCTGTTGGCTGACTTACTGCCAGCTCACCCTGGTTTCAAAACAGCAGAGCAGCTCTAGTGAAAACCTGATGCAGAGTGTCAATAACACAGAGAGGTGATTCCAGCTCTTATCTTCCTCTCAACTGCATTCTTTCCAACTGTAGGAAGTACCACATGGAACATGCTCAGACATGCCAGTGTTTACAGAGTAACTAGGAGCTGCAAAATTAATCAGAGAAGCAGAGTATGCCAGCAAAGGCTACCACAGCAAAAAAAACCAAAAAAACACAAAACCAAAACCATATGTCTCCCTTCCAAAGGAAATTTGTCTTTTCACAGCTACAAAGGATTGAAAAGAAGTTTTATCATCAAACAGGGAGTTGTGCCAAATCAGAAGCAGCCAGAAGAAAGCTTTGGCATGAAAAAAGCTTTGGTGAGTTCTGAGTTAAGTGGGAAAATGCTGAGGCAGATGGGGCTGCTTTGGGGCTGGAGGAGAGGGAAGGTGACAAGAGGTAGTGAAAGGTCTTCTTTGCTGGGAGAAGTGTCTGTTTTCATCAGCTTTCTCCTAATGTTCCCAGAAGAACAGCATCAGGAGCTCACACTTTGTAGGAGAGGGCTCAGGTAGAAGATGCCAGCAGTGTGCCCTGGCGGCCAAGAAGACAAAGAGCATCCTGGCCTGTATCAACAATAGTGTGATCAGCAGGACCAAAGCAAGAATTCTTCAGCCTGGAGAAGAGTAGCCTTCCAGGATCTGAAGGGGGCTGCAGGAAGGCTGGGGAGGGACTATTGACAAGGTCTTGGCATGACAGGACAAGGGGCAATGGGTTCGAAGTGGTAGAGGGGAGATTGAAAGTGGATGTTAGGAGGAAGTTGTTTGCAGTGAGGGGGGTGAGACACTGGCACAGGTTGCCCAGGGAGGTTGTGGCTGCTCCCTCCCTGGAAGTGTTCCAGGTCAGGTTGGAGGAGGCCTTGAGTGACCTGTGGTGGTGGAGTGACCAGCACACTAGTGGGAGGTGTCCCTGCCTATGGCAGGGGGTTGGAACTGGCTGAGCTTTGAGGTCCCTTCCAACCTTCCCATTCTATGATTCTATAAGAATTTTCCCCCTGTACTTGGCACTATTTGAGGCTGCACCTCAGATAGTGGGTTCAGTTTTGAACTCCTCACTGAAAAAAGAGTTTTTGTGGAGTGTGTCCAGAGAACAGTAGCATAGCTGGTGAAGGGTCTGGAGACTGGTGAATGGGTCTCATGAGGACTGGCTGAGGGAACTGGGATTGTTCAGCCTGCAGAAAAGGGGCTGAGGGGAGACCTTCTTACTCTCAACAAGTCCCTGAAAGAAAGTTGGTGTGAGGTGGGAGTTGGTCTCTTCTCCCAAGTAACAAGAGGAAATGGCCCCAAGCTGTGCCAGGGGAGGTTTCTTCAATGAATGGGTCGGCCCAGGGAAGGAACAGGCTGCCCAGGGCAGTGGTAGAGTCCCCACCCCTGAAGGTATTTAAAAGCCATGTAAGATGTGATGCTGAGGGACATTTTTTACCAGCAGACTTGCTAGTGTTGGGTTAATGATCAGATCTGAAAGGTCTTTTCCAGCCTGAGCAATTCTATGGTTCCATGCAGTACCCACTAGCTACAGCAAAGTAAAAGCTACTTCTGCTTACCCTCTGAGGTTGTTTCCTAGGGGTAACTGAAGTGCTGTAAATGCAGCATTTTGTTTGTTTACTTCTGCAGGAAATACAAAATATGTTTAAAATCATCACTAAGGGACAAATGGGGCTAAGAAGACAGCAGGAAATGTAACCAAATTCCAGAAGGCTCTCAAAAACTACTGACAAGCTCAGACCTCACTTGTTATTATTTTTGCATCTGCTGGGTATTTGTTCTTGATATGGTTTGTTGGCTGGGAACAGTTTAAACTGCCAACCTTTAATATTTATTTCCTCCTTAAGCAGCAGGGCTTTGAGCCATGCTCATGGCAACGGCTCAGTGCCTGGACCCTGGCCTTGCTAACAAGGGTAACAGGAGATGTGTGTTGAGCTGAGCTGCTAGAGGCTTTGCTGGAGTTTGTGGATTTGCCTGCAGCTCTTTTTTTTTTTTTTTCCCTTGCTTCCAAGCCATATGAACAAGGGAAGGGAAAATGAGACAAATGTTTGTCACTGGGTTTAAGTGACAGGGGCATGATGAGAGCTGGTGGAGCACACTTCAACACCATACACTCTGGTGTTGCCTAAGTAGCTGGTGCACAGGGTACTGAAGGTACTGAAGAGACTACTGAAGAGACTACTGGAGGTACTGAAGAGACTGCTAGAGGTACTAAAGAGACTACTAAAGGTAGCATGGGTTTCTGCACAAGCTAGTAACCAAACCCTCAGCCTGCCCTGCAAACCTGGGTGATGTGGAAACAGTGTACACAGAGAGTTGTACACCACAAAACAAACTCTCCCATGCTGGCAGGCTTCTTACCAGGTATGGACAAAACTGCACCCAGATGTCCAAAGGGCCACACTTGGTCAGGGAGCAGCCCTCAGTAAAAGGAACAGGTTTAATTTTATGGTTAAGGAACCTTTGTGATGTTGACAGTGACACAAATTTGCTATGCTGCAGATGGTGAGAAGAACAGAGATCAAACTGCTTTGAATGAGATACAGAGCAATGAGATTCCTCCAGCCTGCAGGTAAATAAATAGCCTCCGTGTACTGGGTTTGGTGGGTGGAGAGGTGAAGGCATACATGAAGGGGTTTGAAATTCTGGGACACACAGAAAAAGTTTAGCACCTTACTGTTAGGGGAAAAAAAAAAAATTCACCAAACAATTTACCCCTCAGAAATGCTGCCCACAGAACAGCCAGGGAGTGCCCTGACATCAGCTCTCTCTCTTAGCCAAGTCCATGCTTGTCAGATGGACAAACACTGCTCACCAGACCATGGCTTGCTTGGCAGTTTCCTAATATTACCTTAATTTTCCCAAATGCTGCTAACTGGCTAAATGCTGATCCTGCAGAGGCACTGAGATCACCATCAGAGCACGCTGTAGAAACTCAGCCTATTGACCAATTAATAACACACCCTACATGTTCAGTCTTGTTTATCTTTTCCAAGACAGGGAAACTGTGCTGCTGCCTCCTCTGCTTGGTCACAGACCTGTTTCCTCAGAAGCCCTGCTGTGAGCTTTGGCCCATGGGAAATGAGCCCTCTGCCCCCGAGGGGATGCTCATGCTCGGCGCCTTGCGGCCCTGCCAGGAGGGAGGCTGTGGATGGTGAAGGCACAGCTGGGACATGGTTACCTGCAAAGAGCCTCTACAGACCACAAAGGGACAGTCTTGCTGAGCAGATAGACTCAGGAGGTCACACAACACGAAAGGAAACATCTCCCTGCTCTCTGCATCACCCACCTCAGAGCCTGCTGTCAGCTGTCCCACCGGGCAGGTGGAGCAATGTTTCCATGCCCACGGCTGTCCTGCTTCCTACACACCACCTTTCACCAGCCAGCAAGCCTGGTGATCAGAAACTGGAAGAGTGGTGCAAAAAATCACCCCAGAATAAGTTAGAACAACTCAAGAAGAAAATTCAGGAGCAAAAGAGGCGAGCAGCATCTCAGGAGAAGTGCCTGATTCCTGCCTGTGCTAAAGAGCCACTGCGAAAAACAGCCCTGAAGAGAAAGGTGTGCAAAGTGATGTCTGCTCCTCCTGCTCCAGCTTCCAGAGGTCAGTAGCAGCTTGGCACCTCTGGAGAAAGGCTGAAGCTATGTATTACCTAGCAATGCTTTGGCACAGCTGAGTAACTAACCATGCAGCTTCCACCCCACACTTTGGTTTATTCTGGGCAGCGACCATGTTCGTCTGATAAATTCATTTACTGCTGCAGCCCTTGGGGGAGCTGTAAACCTCCCTCAGCTCTGTGTATCAACTTGCTGCCTGAGTTTGCTGGATTTACACTCAGGAGTGCACAAATTTATACACTTCTTTCCACAAAATAGTAAACAATTTGTTGCAAATATATTATCTTCTCCCCTTCCCTCCCTCATTCTTCCTTTTGCCACACGTAAAGCATGAAATGGAAAACAGCAGCACAGAGTGCAGAGAGGCATCACAGGTATTTAAAGCAGGAATTGTGTAGTTCAGAGGCATTACAGAGGATTTAACAGTTCATTCAGTGGAACTAGTGTGGATCTGCAAACAAATATTATTAGACTTCCTTATCCTGCTTTGCTGCTAAATTTGGGGCTGAAGAACCATCCATCTACAGCTGTCACTTTGGTTTAGTGTGAGTGAAGATCTCAGATTGCTGTAAGTGATGCACAGACTGGAGAGGGAGGACTGCCTGCAGCCAGCCCAACCAGCCTGCCCTCTCAGCAAGCTCTTCAGCCAGGGGGGATTACTGAGGGTACATCAGACTAGAGAAGAGGAGCTGAAAAGCTGTACATAATAAATCTTATTGCTGTAATAGCATTAGCGTTAATTCACCAAGCACTGTGATCACTGTCACACACCACCAGCTTCCATGGGCACTTCCCTTAGGTTTGCTCCAAATCACCTTTTCTAGTGATGGATGGAAGAATGTCATGGTGCTCATGCTGTGGGAGCACAGCCTTGTGCTGCTGGCTCCCTGCTGCAGCTGCCTCAGGCAGCACTGTGCTGCCTTACCCTTCCTAATACCCAGAAGCCAAAGCCACAATCCCTGCTGAGCCTATTTGAACATTCTCAGGGGGAAGGCTAGTTTAGTTTGGGTTTAACCCAGATCATTTTACATAACTGAGGTAGGGAACTACCAGACAAACAGATCAGCTCACAGGACAGAGGCAGCCTCTGAGGCTGCAGATCAGCAGCTCCAGGCACTCTGTTCAGATGCAGCTTGCTTAGTTTGTCTGAATGCACTTCACCACAGAGAAAAGTGCCACAGCTGCTCCACCAGACAGTCCCCCTGTCAGGCACCTGCAGTCCAGTCAAGCTCTTCCCACCTACAGGAGCTCACTGCTATCAGGCACCAGCAGCTGCAATGCTCCTTGCCGTCTAACAGGTTTCAGTAATCTGTTTGTCCAGGTTTTAATGCTGTGAACTTGAGCTCTGCTCTCTCATTGTCTGATGAAGAGCACAGAACTCCAGGCAGAGAAGAATTTACCATCCCTGGACAAGGGAGGGGTTATAAAAAGACTCCCAAGGTCTCAGGTTAGCAATGCTGTACCATAAAGGTTTGTTACAGGCAAATGAAAGAGACTGGGTTTGGTTTGCTAGTGACAGCAGTCATGTCTGCACTCTGATTTTAGCTGCACACTAATTCTCCTCTATGGGTTTTTTTTCCCCTTGAATAAAGACCAAAGAAAGAGAAGCTCAGCAGGAAGAATCCAAACTCAAAGCTGGAGGCAGCCTTCACCGAAGTCCTCTGCTCTGGAGAGAGCAGCGACAGGTAAAGGTAAGGAAGTCACAAATTGATGGATGAAACTACTGGAGGTCAGTGGCACCTGGGCACTTGCCTGCCAACATCTTTATCTGGTTATTAAAACAATAAGAAAAAATTCTAGGATCCATAGTCAAGGACCACAGCCTGATAGTACCAAGCAGGTAATAAAAGAAACTGCTGAGGGAACAGCTAAAAATCAGCTTTTGTTCCAGGTGGCAGAAGGTAGCCACTGACAGCACAAGGACATGAGACATCAGTTCTGGTTTAGCTGCTGGTGAGCCACAGTGAGGCCCCCAGGGTGGTGTTATCAGACTGGCAACCTGATACCAATTGATGTCACTGAATTTAGCAGGCCACTTCCACCTGCCCTCCTTCAGGCCCTTCATATGCAAAGGACTTGCTGGATGCTTCATGCCTGTGCCCACAGGTATTACTCAAGAGCCAGTCTCTGTTACCTCTGGCAATTTGTCATGCATTGCCTGCAGCATTGAATCCCAGACCTGGCAGCATTAAAAATCATCAGGAATGATAAATAAGCCCCATACATTCTAGATGGAAAGAGCTGTCTGTCACCTGTTCAGTTCTGTGTTCCCTGATGAATTAAGAGTGCCACCAAAAGGCAGAGATTTTCCAGCCTGCAAAACAGGAACTGAATCCAAGTAGTGAAGTGTTGGATGAATTCTCCACAGCCTTACTACAGCCAACCTCCAGTCTCAGTTCTCAGTTTCCTTTGACCAGTATGTCTAAGTACAGATTTCACAGAATCTGTTTGGTTGGAAAAGATCTTTAGATCATCAACTCCAACCACTATTTAACTCTACAAAGGCTGAGCCTAAACCATGTCCCTCAGCACCACATCTCTGCACCTTTTAAACACCTCCAGGGATAGGGATTCAGCCACCTCCCTGGGCAGCCTGTGCTAGCCCATGAGAAGCCTATCAGTGAAGAAGTTGCTCCTAATGTCCAACCTATGCTTCCCGTGGTGAAACTTGAGGCTGTTTCTTCTCATCCTATCACTTGTTAACAGGGAGAACACCCACCTCACTCCAACCTCACCCCAACCTCCTTTCAGGGAGTTGTAGAGAGCAAGAAGGTCTTCCCCAGCCTTCTTTTCTGCAAGTTGAACAACCCCAGTTCATTCAGCTGCTCCTCACAAGACCTGTTCCCCAGACCCTTCATCAGTTTCACAGCTGGACCCACTCTAGCACCTTAATGACTTTCTTACAATGAGGGTCCCAAAAGTGAACACAGTACTCAAGGTGTGGCCTCACCAGTGCTGAGTACAGAGGGAGTCATGTAAAATAGTGGAGTAGTTTTACCCATTTAATGCTATAACTTTGCACTGGAAATAGTCCCATTCAGACTTTGAGAGGAATGAGGCAAACAGTGGAATCATCACAGAATCATAGAATGGGAAGGTTGGAAGGGACCTCAAAGCTCAGCCACTTCCAACCCCCTGCCATAGGCAGGGACACCTCCCACTAGCACAGGTCACTCAAGGACTCATCCAGCCTGGCCTTGAACACCTCCAGGGAGGGAGCAGCCACAACCTCTCTGGGCAACCTGTGCCAGTCTCTCACCATTCTCACTCCAAACAACTTCCTCCTAACATCCAGTCTAAATCTCCCCTCTGCCACTTCAAACCCATTCCCCTTGTCCTGTCATTACAAGACTTTGTCAATAGTCCCTCCCCAGCCTTCCTGTAGCCCCCTTCAGATTCTTCAAGGCTACTCTAAGGTCTCCTGGAAGCCTTCTCCAGGCTGCAGAGCCCCAACTCTCTCAGCCTGTCCTCACAGCAGAGCTGCTGCAGCCCTCTCAGCATCTTGCTGGTTTCCTCTGGACCCACTCCAACACTTCCATGTCCTTCCTGTGCTGGGGGCTGCAGAACTGCACACAGGACTGCAGCTGGGGTCTGAGGAGAGCAGAGCCAAGGGGCAGAATCCCTTCCCTTGCCCTGCTGCCCACACTGCTCTTGCTGCAGCCCAGCACACAGTTGCTGTCTGGGCTGCACTCACACTGCAGCCTCATCTTGAGCTTTTCATCACCCCACACCCCCAGAGCCTGTTCCTCAGGCCTGCTCTCAGCCATTCACCATCCAGCCTGAACCTTGTCAATAGTGCCTCCCCAGCCTTCCTGTAGCCTCCTTCAGATACTGGAAGGCTACTCTAAGGTCTCCTCAAAGCCTTCTCTTCTTCAGGCTGAAGAGCCCCAACTCTCCCCTGAGCTGTTTAATACCCTGCAGATGAAATCATGAGTAGAGCAGTATCATGTTCTCTGCTACCTAAGTGCTACTTAAAATGCATGAAATATGTAATAATTTCCTTCTGCCTCCTTTCCTTCCTTTTTTTTTTTTTTTTTTGTTTTGTTTTAATAGATTGTTTGAAAAATGGCCTGATCTTCCTCTGAGAGTGGGTCATAATAAGACCACACCACCTGAAGCATTCATCATTGTAACTGCCAGTGTCATGGTGTCTTTATTGGCTATTAGTTTCTGTCAGTGAAAGAGCCAAGGCAGGGCTACAAAGAGATGAATGAGGGGCAAGGGTCAGAGCCAGAGTACTTGGGAATTTGATGAATTATGAATTTGCTGTAGTTAACAAAAAATTAAGTCACAACAGCTATAAAATATTCATCTGTTCATGGGTTGGAAGGGAAAAAAAAAACAACAGGAGAATATTTAAATGCAAAAGAAGAAGATTTCCTTCTGGCAAGTGTTTTCAGCAGGAAGGATGGCTGCTCTTGAATGCAGGCATAACAGTTTCTGTGGTTAATAAATGCTGTGTAGATAAAAAAAAAGAAAGATTTAACTGAAATTGGACAAGAGAAGATCGTTAGATCCACATATTCATTTGTCAGCTGCATTCAGAGAAACTAAGTGCAAAAGGAAGTGCATCCTGCGTTTTTAATGCTGCTAAACTGCAAAGTGATCCAGCAAGGTGTTTCACTACAAACACTGACAGATCTCAGACATCCCAAACCCAAGAGATTTGGGCAATTCCATTCATGGTTCACACTGTCAGAGACTGAACTAGACCTAGATCACATGGATCCAGTGAATAAGTTCATGAAGGCTTCTCAAGCAAGTCCACATGATTATAGAAAGTAACTATAGGTTAAGTAAAGAAAGTAAAGAGCCAGGGAAGCTCTCTCTTGTCTGAAAAAAATCAGTTCTCTTGTGACACAACCTTAACTACATGATTAAGAAGAGCCCCCAGAGCAGCTCAAATTCAGCTGATGTAGATGGCTGTGGCTGCATCAGCATCCATGACACAGAGCCCAGGGTTGGTAGCTGAGAAGATGTTGCCTGAGAGCTGTTCACAAAGCAGTCAGTCTATGGAAGTGCTTCATGTCTCACAGGTGCTGCACACATTCAGCTCAGCCCATAAGCAAGTCTACTGAACAGAGCTAGAAAAGCCTGACTCAGTGGGCTGAGTACTGAAACACATCTTTGAACTGAGGCTGACACCTAATGAAGAGCATCATCAAAAGATTGAATCAAAACCTTGAATATTTTCATTGAAGGAGAATCTGGTGGGGAGGATTTCTGGTGGGGAGTTCTTCACCACGAGGGTGGTGAGACATTGGAGCAGGCTGCCCAGGGAGGAATGGAGATCCCATCCCTGGAGGTCTTTAAGGCCAGGCTGGATGGGGCTCTGAGCAATTTGATATAGTGTGAGGTGTCCCTGCCCACAGCAGGGGGCTTGGAACTGGATGATCTTTGAGGTCCCTTCCAACCCTGACAATTCTGTGACTGCCATGCAAAAGCCAAATAAGTACTAAACAAGTCACCTGCTGCTGGAGAAGTGTTTGCAGTAAATACATAATTATGGCAGTGAAAGTATTGGCAAGCTGTGAATGCCATCAGAAATTATGAAGTAAACCAGTGATGAATGTTGTCTATTAAGTGACACCATCTCTTAAGCAAGAATATTTTTTGTGCTGCATGATGCATCATTTATTTCTGCATTACACAGTGTCCCTCATCCTGTGTTGTTCATTGATTCCTCCACTCTGAATCCTGCTGATTCTCACCAGTTTAAAAATTAATCAGTTTACTTGAGTGAGTTTGAAGTGGTCACAAGGAAAACCATGGTGGTGTTGTCCCACTCACTCTGGTTCTCAGATCTGCTGGTACCCAGTGAATAGCAGCTGTCTGCAGCTGCCATCATAGGAGGAGGCTCTCAGGCATTCTCAGGTCAGTGCTCTGACCTTCTCTTGGTGTTCCTGAGGACTCTGGCAGGGAAGAGTCTAAACCTAGAGATTTACCTTCTTCCTAGAACATCACAGAACAGTCACACAAGCCTGGGCTACACATTCAAGCAGTCTTTAGATCTGTAGTAGGAAGCAGGTTTTGAGATGCACGTGACAAGTATGGGAGCTGATACATCTCTGAAGTAATAACACCACAGCCTATAATCTAATTTCTCTCATCAAAATATGCCAATTAGCTTCAAACCAGCACACTCCATGAAATGTTTAATAAACCTTTTCTTAATAAGTTTTAATGTGTTATGACAAAAAAAATCCCCAAACTCTTAGGACAGAGATTATAAACCAATGAAGACTTTTGTTAATATACCAAGGGAATTGGTTTCAGACAATAAATACAAATAATAAGGGAAGAACACCAAAGGATCCTTTCTTCCTCATCTGGACCTCAGGGCACAATTCCATCTGCTTTCAGTGGGGAAAAGACACAATCTTCATTAAGGAAAGATGGAGCCAAGGTCAGCAGCTCAGGAAACTGCAGTAAAACCTGTAAGAACAATGTGGACATGCTACAAGCACTGAATTGTATAAATGCTAATTGTAAAGCCTTAAGATAGCAGCAAACCTTCCTGTGTCACTCTTCTGATTCAGGAGCTGTCTCTGGCAGTCAGTGAACAGATCCCAGTGACAGTCTCCAAAGTCTGAGTGCTTTGAAAGCTCTTTGCTATCAGAGCAGCATCAATTTTTCTGCTCTGACTGAAACTTTTCAGATCTCCCCACACCTTGGGCGTGACTCCTGGAAATCACCAGCACAGAGATTGGTAAGAGAGTTACCATTTTCATTCAAAGAACATGTGAGCATTTAACAATTAAATACAACTCCTCTGTTTCAGCTGTGAAGCTACCTGGTGCTTCTGCATGGAGAGAAGGTCAGAAGTTAGCTAGAAAATTGCTTGGTCCACCTCCTCCGTTTCCAACTCTGCAGAGCACAGCTGAAGAGCAGAGCACAGCAAAGACCTTTGGTACAGTTGCCCTTCCACTACACCTCTTGTTTTGGTACAGACCAAAAAGTGGCTTATTAAACTAGTTGAAACAAAAGGTTTCAAGGCTCTTCTGAGCATTTATGTTTGATGACTCTTACAATAACTCAGTTGTCAGGGCAGCAACCACTCAGAGCTGTTGTCCATGGCCAGCTGGCACATTGAGTCCATTGTGGATTTAAAGAGACAACACAAATGCACAGTTGTCCTTAAAATAAGACTCATCTGGATCACAACAGAGGTCCTGTCTCCCCAGCAGAGATACAGCAACAGCTCCATGTCCTGCACGTCCTACCATTCTCTGCTTTTCAGCAGGGTTGGTTTGCCAGGCACAGCTGCAGAGTTTCCCTGAGTCTTCCAGGAGCTGAGGGTGGTCACTGAGTTCTCATTGTGCTACATGGACATAGGAAGTTTGGGAGATAAAATGCCCATGTACAGGAAATTCTATTTATCCTAAAGTGCCACAAACTACACCTCACTGTACAACTGACCACTGCAACTTGCAAATTTCACACCTAGAGATTTACCTTCTTCCTAGAACATCACAGAACAGTCATGCAAGCCTGGGCTACACACTCAAGCAGTCTTTAGATCTGTAGCAGGAAGCAGAGTTTGAGATGCACATGACAAATATGGGAGCTGATACATCTCTGGAGTAATAACACCACTGTTGTTTCCAAATGCTTTCCACAGAACCTGGTAGAAGATCTGTAGCAACCTCTATGCTAGAAAACAACTCCAGAGAAAAGGGAAATGAGCCTGGGGGTAAAAGCCCTGAATTCAGAAGCTGTTTGGCTCTCCCCAGCAAGGCTGTTGAAAGAGGCTGCAGTGCATCAACCAAGGATATAAAAGAGGTACTCAAGAACCTATACTTGCAAAGCCAGTGTGATGATGAGTACAGACATTGCAGGCTCCTTAAAGATGCTGTGAAAGGGAAAGCAGAAGTTCTGCAGCTGTACCAAGGGATCCTTTCTTCTTCATTTGGACCTCAGGGCACAGTTCCATCTGCTTTCAGTGGGGAAAAGACACAATCTTCATTAAGGAAAGATGGAGCCAAGGTCAGCAGCTCAGGAAACTGCAGCAGAGGAAAAGGCTCATCTCAGAGACAGCAAGGCTCAAGCAGCCCTGTACAGAGAGGGGCTGAGAAAGAAAATCTTAAACACCCTTCGAAGAGGAGGGTAAACATGAAAAAACCTCACCCCTACAGCCCTGAAGTCGTGCAGGAATTTATCTACCAAAAAAATGAAGAAAGAAAGAAAAAATGCCTGGAAGAGAAAAAGGCTTTAGTGCAGGCCATGGAGTTGAGGAATAAGAGACTGCAAGAAGTATACAGGAAACAGAAAGCAGCTGTTAGGAAGAAGACACAGTCTGACCAGATGCACAAGCTCACGATGGAAACAGAGTCCACAAAAGCAAGTCCTCAGAGTGAACCTGAGCAAGTAAGTCACAAAGGAGTGGCAGATTGAACCCCCTCAGTACAGCACCATGTAGGAGATGAAATACTTCATTCAAATGCTTTGAAGTATCAGGGGAAAAAAGTTTTACCTGGAAAAATCAAGCAGTTAACTTCTAATTATGGCAAGAACTGCTGGGCTCATTAGTAAGGCTGGAACCCATGGCTGCAGGGCCAAACACACAGAAACATTTATTGCTTGAGTTAAAAGAACAGGTTTGTGGTTTGGTGCTTGGTATTTTCCAGTTAGACAAAGTAATTATTAAGTGGAACAGAAGCCAAATACCACCTTGAGGTTGCCAAAGTATTTAGTTCTTATACTAACAGTCATTTCTCTTTCAGAAACAAACCAGTGGTGGAATCCTGGAGAGCAGTTTCATGGCCTGGGTGGATAAAACATCTCATACTCTGTTAAGTAAAGAACACAGAGACAGGTACTCAGACATTGAAAGCATCCTAGAGAGCCTCTTTTTCAGCACAGGCTGCAGGCTTTTCAGAACATTCTGTTGTAAATGATAGGAAATGGAGCAATGGTCTGAGCTACTGTTAACTCTGACCTTGCTGCACCTTAGTCTAGAGCAGTTACAGAACCCAGGAGCACCTTGCAATCATGGAAGGAGAGTGATGCTCTGGCTCTCCAGGCTGAGGCAAGTTTTCAGCCTACTTTTATGCTTTGTATTTGTAAAGAATAACTATTCCTTGCCAGCCCCAGGCTTGATTCTTTTCTATGTGTCAGCAGTTCATGCTCCATCCTGAATCCATTGTTTGACAAATCTGTCTACAGACAGAGAAATTTGTTTCTTTTCCTTTTGCAAAGCCCTTTAGCTGAGGATGCTGTTCTGTGCAGAAAGCTACTGCTACATTGCTTTCGTAACCTGACATTTCTCCTTTTTTGTTTAAACAGGAATCACTTTCTAGAAACAGTTCAGTCACCTAAGAAAAGAGAAGAATTTGATTCTCCAGCAGCTCTGGAATCCAAATGCTGTTTTCTGAGTCCTCTGAAATGTGAAGACTTCAGGAGCTGCTCTCCCCCAGCTCTGTGTACACCTCTGAGGTTTTCCTTTCCTCAGAAAGATGCAAAACTTTACTCCACCAAGGACTCAACTTCCAGTGTTTCTCCATACAGAAGTAAACAGGACCAAGTGAAAGCCATACACAGTCTGTCCAAAGAACTTGCAGAAAAGGTTGAGATGGCAACTAAGAGACTGAATGCAGCAGGCTGGGTTAAAGGCTCTGCTGACAAAGAGACTGCTTTGGAACTTTTCAATGAGTCTTCTTCTGTCCCAGGACCTGAGACACTCAAGGGTGAGCAAGACAGAACAATGACTGTACAAATGCTTCTGGATGGACCAGATCCTGATGAGTTGTGTGTGCCATCTGATAGGGAATTTCATGGCCTGGGCAGGATTAGCTTTATGTGTGACACTGAGGAAGAAACAGCCCTGGACAGACAGAAGGGAATGCCCACTCCTTTGCCTGGTGGGGTTGCTGTGGGCAAAGAACTACCATGGACCTCTCATAGCACAGGACAGAGACATCTTAACACTGGGGAAGAGCTGAGCAACACACTGCAAGGTAGGTCATGTTGACATGATGCAACAGAGAGGCTCAGATGTCATAGCCCAAGTCTTTCAAAGCTACAAAGCAGTGTTTCTCATCTCCTCTTGGCTGCTGGAAGTCCATCATCAGTGAGTTTGCAGATGACACCAAGTTAGGAGCAGATGTGGGTCTGTTGGAGGGCAGGAGGGCTCTGCAGAGGGACCTGGGCAAGCTGGATGGGTGGGCAGAGGCCAATGGGATGAGGTTGAAAAAGGCTAAGTGCAGGGTTCTATACTTTGGCCACAACAACCCCAAGCAGTGCTACAGGCTGGGGACAGAGTGGCTGAGAGCAGCCAGGCAGAGAGGGACCTGGGGGTGCTGGGAGAGAGGAGCTGAAGATGAGGTAGCAGTGTGCCCAGGTGGGCAGCAGAGCCAATGGCATCCTGGCCTGGAGCAGGAGCAGTGTGGGCAGCAGGAGCAGGGAGGTTCTTCTGCCTCTGTACTCAGCACTGCTCAGGCCACACCTTGAGTGCTGTGTCCAGTTCTGGGCCCCTCCATTCCAGAGAGATGTTGAGGTGCTGGAAGGTGCCCAGAGAAGGGCAGCAAGGGGAGGGGCCTGGAGCACAGCCCTGTGAGGAGAGGCTGAGGGAGCTGGGGGTGTGCAGCCCAAAGAAGAGGAGGCTCAGGGCAGAGCTCATTGCTGTCTACAATTATTTGAAAGGAGGTTGTAGCCAGGTGGAGTTGGGCTCTTCTCCAGGCAACCAGCAACAGAACAAGAGGACACAGTCTCAAGTTGTGCCAGAGGAGGTCTAGGCTGGATGTTAGGAGGAAGTTTTTGACAGAGAGAGTGATTGGCATTGGAATGGGCTGCCCAGGGAGGTGGTGGAGTCACCATCCCTAGAGATGTTCAAGCACAGACTGGATGGGGCACTTAGTGCCATGGTCTGGTTGATTGGCTGGGGCTGAGTGCTACGCTGGACTGGGTGAGCTTGGAGGTCTCTTCCAACCTGGTTGATTCTACCGATCAGTGAGTCTTGCAGGCTGTATCCATATTGCTCAGAGGGAGCCTTGGCTGTTTGTGGACTTATTCTCTGCACAACTCATAAATCTAAGAGCCAGATGAGTCAGAAGTGCCCTCAGCAACCAGCTGAGCCAACCTAGCGACCTTCTAGCAGTGGCAAGTGCAAGCACTGCTCCACAGGCTGGTCAATGTCTTTAGATCCTCAGGGCAGAACCATGAAATCACAGCAAATCTACTTAGATCAGAAAGTTGCCAGAATGTTGGCACTGGCTTTTCTTATACATCTGTTTGGTTAGCACTGAGAAGTGCCTCAGTCCCACTATGAGAGGACCAACGGAGCTGGAGCAGAGGCTATCACACCAAGAAGTAATGATCTAGCTTGAGTAATGATTTAACTACCTTCTCCTCTCATTGCACCTGTGAAACTACAGCTCTGAATTCTGTCTGTGGCTTTGCCACTGATTTTGGACACATCACTTCACCTTGTGGGGCTTGGGCTTTCCCAGAAGTAAGAAAAGAATTATAAACCTAACACCACGTACTTAGAAATCTGTGGATGAGAAGAGCTATGTGGAAGTTAAGTGCTTACACATAAGTAGGCAGAGAATAGATGCCAAAGCTTGGGTCATTTCATTTCGACAAAGAGCATATTTATTAAATGTCCTCGTTTGTCTTTTTAAAAGGTTTTCCTGTGAATAAGAACTCGGAGGTGGACATAATCCTACTGCATGAAAAGCCAATAACCAGCCCAGCCTCTCCACCTCCCACATTCCTTGCTAGAAGGTAAACAAATTTGGATGTATTATTCTGCGCTAAAGGCACCGCACACACGTAGCTAAAATAAATAGCACCGATTCAGTGTGGAGCCAGACGATCTTTACTGCCTAGCCGGAGGATTGCTGAGAGAGCAGATTTTGACACGAGACAAGACTGAAAGAGGGAACCACCCATTTGTGGTGAGCTGGGAGATCGATAGGACAGGTTCAGCTGGGGTTTCGGGAGGACATTGATCCCCCTGCAGGCGTTTTGTCCTAGACGCAACCACCCAGCAGCCTGAGAAGCCTGGGAGCTGAGCAGATACATCAACGCCCCGCCTGTTAGGGGGCTCCTTTCCGCCCTTCCCCGGAGCGGGGCCAGCCCCGGGAAGCAGCAGCACGCCACGGGCGGGCTGGGGCCGGGGGCTGCGGCGATCCCAGGGCTGTCCGCCAGGGGACGCCATCACCCTGTCTCCGCTAAGGGCGCCCCCTGCCGGCCGCGCCGGCCGGTGCCGCGGGGAGCTGGGGGCGAGTGCCCTGCGTCCCCTTCCCGGACAAAGCTCCGGGTCTGGAAAGCACCACGTAGCTCGGGACTCCCTCCCTTCCTCCCCGGGACAATAAAGCCCTCCGTGCTTTAGCATATGGCACTGGCAGAAGAATAAATGGAGGATCTTTGTGAGCACCTAGTTAAATCTCCACTGATCGCCTTGGCGCTGGGGATTAAGTGATTTCATCAGCGGGATCCCACACGTTCATTTTTAGCAATTGTTTTCACCCACTTTGCCCCGAAAGGGGGTGAAAAATTCGCCTCCACAGGCTGTGTGTATGTGAAGCAGCACCAACCCACAAAGATGAAGTTTCCGTGAACAGCACAGGTGTTGGAGCGTGGTGGCTATCGAGGTTTTGAGGCAGGAAGTTTAGAGAAAGGGATTATTAGATAAATGCAGGATGTTTTCAGTCAGCCTGCGTTAATTAAATGTTAAATTTAGATGGCAGTTGATAGAAAGCCCTCTGCGTTTAGCCTATGTCTTGGAGAGCAAAGACATATTGGTGTCACCGCCCCAGGTGAGTCATTCCTGGTGACGAGAGAGGACCGTCGAGGGGACCGATTAGCTCAGATGCAATCACTAACTGCAGAGCAGACAGTGCCCCTGCATGGCTACAGAGAAGGACAAAGCCTGAGTCCCCGCAGGGGCCACATGTCCCTGCAGAGAGGTCTTCCTTCAGAGGATAAATCCCCTGAGCTCTAGAAGATTAAATACGTCCTGGACAGGCATTGCCAAAGACAGGACATATGTGCAGCAAACTGGTCCCTGCATCCCCAACCTGAGACTGAGGAATGAGTGTCGGTGCTGCAGGATCCCTGCCCAGGCATGGCTCTGCTCAGCAGGTAGTTCCTTAGTGCTCAGCAGTGAGCTGGACAAGCTAACTCGTGTGCAGTTAGAATGCAGGGAGCTCTAGTGGAAAAAAGAGTGGCTTTGGTAACTGAAGGCAGAGTGTAAGGCACAGTCTTCTTTTAAAGAAGATTGTTTACAGCTTTACAATGCAAAGCAAACAAGAGGAACATGAAAATCGGAGAGACAAGTCCTGAGTGTTCAGCTCACAAAAGTTATGAACAGTAATTACTGAAATTACTGGGAGTTAAACCATGTTCTTGGTGTGCAGCTACAACGTTCACAAAGGCTAGGCTGACTTCTGCTCCAAGAGATCAATGGCAAGGATTGTGGAGCTGTTCTGTCACAGGAGATGGCAAATGTATAAAACATGAGCACTTGGCACTCAGAGCTGCAGTGAAGAGAGTCAGAGCTCTGTGGGCACTGCACCTTGGAGAGTGCAGCCACCAGCCTGAAGAAAATGGTGGGACCCATTACTCTTGTCCTGATGTGTGTTTATATGCAGCTCTAATTCACCGTAATGGAAGCTAGCTGCATCTCCCCTGTGGGCCCCAAAGGGGAGAGCCCCTCAGATATGATGAAGAAGCATCAGACAGAGCAGAAATAAGACAGATTGAGCTGATCTAAACAATGCAATTACTGAGAAAGCAAATCTCCTGTGTGCTTGGCCTGTGGAGTCAAAATCCTCTGAGCATCACAGGAAAAGCTCACCAATGAAATGTCTCCGACAATAAATCACAACCCTGTTGCGAGTGCTCTTCCCAAAGAGGAGACCTGCTTGCAGATAAAATATCACTGTAATTAGAGATTAGAAGTGGAAAGCGTTGCTGTGTTGTGAACAACTCCAGAGTCTTCCTTTTGTGGACTGAGAGCTCCCTCTGTAGTGACAATAAAGGGAAAGATACAAAGGAAAGACCACCCCGTGCCTAACCCTTTCTAAGCTACCAGTAAAGCGGGTAACACAAAGGTTCAGAGTAAAAGCCTGTCTTTGATAGTTCTCAGCTTTCATCTCCATATGATCTAGATTCTGATTTTGCACCTAGCCCCAAAGCCTGCACACTGACTCCCAGGGAGTGATGAGAGTCTCTCTGTGCATGGGCAGCACACATCACTTAGGACAATATGAGGCTCTCACGATTCAGCTCTTCTTGAAGTTGCTCCAGTATCACCTAATTCACACAGCTGAGGGTGTACAGCTACGCCCTGAGCAGAGAGAAAGCCACATGGTGAAGGAGCAGCAGTGAATTAGGGAGGTGACTGAGGACACACTTCCCTGGGTCCCAATCCAACTTGCCCCAGACACATTTTCACTGTGTGTGAATCCTGTATGGAGCAGTGTCAAAAGGGAGTGAAAGGAGCCAGTCCCTCGACTCCCCCACAAACCTTCACAGGACAGAGTTCCCTTCTTACCCCTTAGTAAAGCTGAGCTTGTAGCTCATCACCAGTGTAGCTAAAGAAAGGCTAGAAAACACGACAGTAAAAGCAGCTGAATTGGGTCTATGTTCTGCCTTCCACTGCTGCTACCAGCAGTAAGGAGTTAGGAGTCCACAGCTGGCTACAATGGATCTTCAAGAGTTCATCTAAACAAAGCCACCTGTTAGAAGCTGGCTGTTTGCTGGCCTCATTCACAAACACAAAACAGCCATGTCCAGCGTGCCGAAACCAGCACCCTTGACCATGAGCTTATCCACAGCCAGTTCCAACAGCAGGGTTTGTGTCGAGGTGTTTAATTATAGCTGTGAAAACAGTGACTCATCCTCGTGCACCGAATCCTGCAGGTGCCTCTTTCCATAAGAAATGTTCCCATTTCATGCCTGGCTGCTCCCCAGTCCACAGGGGTGGTGGATGGAGGTTTGTTGCTGATGCAAATGACTCACTGGTGGGAATTCTCCAAACTGCCAGATAATGTGCATGCAATTTCATCCTTCTTTTGATTCAGTCACCTATAGAATGGCTTTTGGCTTTCAAGTTACACTCCTGAGAGTCAAGCAGATCACACTTCTGCTGTCAGCTCAGTTTTGAAAGCTCACTGGGTAGATCCATGCAAATCCAAAGAGCCTCATCTGGGAATTGTGAGTGGTGACTGATATCTTAAGAGCAAGTGGCAAGGGGATGGGGCCAGACTCTTTTCAGTGGTGCCCAGAGACAGGACAAAGGGCAATGGGCACAAAATGGCACCCAGGAGGTTGAACCTAAACATAAGGAAAAACATTCCTGTGAGGGGGTTGGAGTCCTGGAGCAGGCTGCCCAGAGAGGTTGTGGAGTCTCCTTCTCTGGAGACATTCCAAACCCACCTGGACATTCTGATTCTGGGCAGCCTGCTGTGGGTGACCCTGCTTCAGCAGGGGGATTTGACTAGATGACCTCCAGAAGTCCCTCCCAACCCACACCAGTCTGCAATTCTGTGGTTTTGTGAGCCTGTGATGGTGCATACCCACTGCAGAGCTGGTTGTGTCTGGAGGAGAGGGGTTGCCAGCCACTCCTGTGTAATCCTAGTGTTTTCTGTAGGGTCTGCACTGACTGCCAGTGCTGGTGGCAGTAGCCTTCCCAGGAAGCAGGTAGGGCTAGATTTGGAACTGGCATGAGTCTCTCAAGAGCCCAAGGAGACAAGGAAGTTGACTAAAATTCTACCACAACACAAAACCAGAGACAACAGTCAGTGTGCTTGCCCAACAAATATTAGAACTGCTTTATAAGAAATCCCTCTCTCTCTCACTGTTTTAAGAAATCTCTTCCTCCTTCAACCACCTCCCCTCCCATTTTCTGAAGACAACATCCAAGATGTGTAAGTGGAAGCTGTTCTAATCGTTTTAGAAGTTTCTGGGTCATGAAAAACAAAGAAAAGCTTATTAATGAGAAAAATAAAATAAGATTTCCCCAAGCTGATTGCTGATGAAAAAAAAAAAAAATCCACATTAATTTTTCTGTATTAAAAAAAACAAACATCTGTCACCAGTTCAGTGCCCCAGTGTCCCTATAGATGTTTCTGTTGAAGCTCCATCAATAAATGCCCATCTTCATGCCTTCCTGCCTAATCTTTTAAGTTAAGCTCAGATGCTTACAGACCAAGCCAAAGCAAAAGCAGTTAGGCAGGATCTCTGTCAGGACTGTGGCACTTGGTGCTGACCTTGCTTTGAAATATTAAAGGATATGTAGCAACACCAAATCTTTGAATAATTTTGGCTGGAAAAGTCCTTTAAGATCTTTGAGTCCAACCTCTACAAAATCTGATGCTAAGCTATGTCCTTCAGCAGCACATTTCTGTGTCATTTAAACACCTCTAGCTCCCTGGGGAGCCTGTTCCAGTGCTTTAGAACCCTTTCAGTGAAGACATTTCTTCTAATATCCACCTAAAACCTCATCTGGTACAACTCATGGCCATTTCCTCTTCCCCTATC
Source organism: Semnornis frantzii (assembly GCA_013399775.1). Lineage (NCBI taxonomy): Eukaryota > Metazoa > Chordata > Aves > Piciformes > Ramphastidae > Semnornis > Semnornis frantzii. Next base: position 20,770 of record VWYK01059836.1, on the reverse strand, counting down.
ACTTGTTGCTAGGGAGAAGAAAGTAACCTCCACCTCACTACAGACTCCTTGCAGGGAGTTGTAGAGAGCCAGAAGGTCTCCCCTCAGCCTCACTGTCTCCAGGAAAAATGAGAGTGGCCACAGCCCTGCTCAGCACAAATCCCAGAATCCCTGGAACATCAATCAGTGCTTTGCATTTCCAAACGGATTTCAGAGAACTTTGCCAAGGCTCAGAGCTGGATTGTGCAACCAGCTCCTAACAATGCAGTCCTCAGAAACTAAGCTCCAAACTGCAAGGCTGTTGTTTCTGTTTGCCACCAGGTTGAAAAACACCCAGCTCTTTCAGAGCAAGAGTTAGAGAAGGTAAAGGCAAGTGGGGTTAGCTTTCCTGACAACATCAAGGTAGAAGAAAGGGAATTTTGTACACTGGCAGGTATGACTTTTCAGAGAGTCTTTTGTTTCCACTTAATAAAACCTAATAAATGACAGTTTTGTTAAAATGAAATAACCATTTTTTAGTTGCAAAGATTGTTTGTAGATATTCACAGCCTCTGAAGCTCTGAGTAATTGTTGTTGCCTTGATGCAGTCTGCAGAGAGAACTCACAGCTCAGAGGAATCCCTACCAGTGTGGGACCGTTTGGAAAGTTCAGCATCAGGAGGAAACTGCCAACCAGCCTCTCAGAGAGCTCCTGAGGACAGTGGACAGCCCCAGCTTACAGCCCTCTGCCCCTCTGAGCTGCAAAGTTGAGACTGAAGATGGCTTTGAGCAGGATTTTGGTAAGATCCTTTTGGAATGGATATTAGAAGAAACTTCTTCAGTGAAAGGATTCTCGCACACTGGCACAGGCTGAATCCCCAACCCTGGAGGTACTTAGAAGATGCAGAGATGTGGTGCTGAGGGACATGGTTTTGCACTCTGCCTTGGTAGAGAATGGTTGGGTTCAATGACCTTAAAGGTCTTTTCCAACCCAAACGATTCTGTGATTCTAAAGTGGCATTCCCTGAAGTGTCAGAGCATGGTGGTTACTTGGTGCTCTCCCAGGGTGCTTTTTAGGCTATTGCAAAGGAATGAACTCTCCTTCACTGCAAGGGAGCACATGCTAGTGGTTCTGACTAGGACTGAAATATCTTCTAGGCTGAGGGGGGATTTCAAGTAGCTGGTGCACATCCCAGATTTCCAAGGTGAAGAAGGAATACATGAAAAAAAATCTCTCCTCAAGCTTCGGAACTAGATGGTCCTTGAGGTCCCTTCCAACCTTACCATTCTATGATTCTGTGATTCATGTCCATTTTAATCCCACCAAAGACTGCAAAGGAAAGGCTTTGCTGTTGCCATGCAGTGCTGTGCTGTCTCACAAGTGTGAGCTCAGCAGGCTGTCGCCTCACAGGTTGCTCCTGTGCTAAGTGATACAGCAACAGCCACAGAGAGCCCTGACGGAACAAACCCCGCTCAGCTCAGAGGCGTTTTCAGCACCTTGCAGCTTCAGGTGAAGGTCTCGAGAAGCCTTGTAACAAATCCTTCATAATTACAACATCAGAAAAGTGTGGGGCATTATCCTGCTTGTACAGCAAAAGACTTTGATGCACAGAACAGGCACAGGGATTAACAAAGGCTGGGCGGTGGAGTCTGCTGCAGGATCCTGCGGGGCTGGCCAAGGTGAGCCCAGGGTGCAGGGCATCCCCACTGCTGCTCAGAGCAAACGTTTGCATAGAAACAAGGGAAAGTTTGTGGCCGAAAGGGTTAAGTGGCAAAGAGTCACATTCAGGCCGCTCTGTCTGAAGAGACCTCTGCTTGCTTCCACCAAACAGTAGCAGATGGTGCATTGTTTTAAGGGCTTTTCAGAGACAAAAGAACAAGATCAGATAACCTTTCCTCAAAGAGGGTACTTACAGAAAGCCTTTCCTCTTATTAAGGATTCTTCATTGTTTTCCCCACAAAATTTTTTACTTAATATTGGATTTTGAGGTGGTGGCCAAGCCAGCATTGTTTACTATGCTTCACCCTTCCCCCAGGGACTAGGAGGGCATCTTACGTGAGGGTAGGTCTGTTGTCTGGTGTGTTTACCATCAGAGCAAGACAATGTATTTCCTTAAGATTAATAACTAAGGACCCCAATTCTGGAATTTGTCCTTGTAAAACGGCCCTGCCACCCACTATTCACCACCTGAACAATAGGAACTGCTGCCTTGTGCCTACACCAGGAGAACTTCTCTGAGTGTTTGCAGGAGCTGGCAGTGCTTGGGTAAGCTCCAGCCCAGGGTTTGACTGTAAGCCAGCAGTTCCAGCCCAGGCCATGTTGCTGCAGATGAGGCATAGAACTGTCATTCTGAAGACAATGTGGGTTTGAAATATGGGTCACAAGTGGATCTGTTCAACACTCCTCTCAGGAAAAGGGCATTCAGAGGCAAGGCTGTTTTGTCTGCTATAAGGCAGCTCACCAGCAGCTGATTCTGTTCTATTTCACAGAGCACAGAAGTCCCTGTGCACATGCAGCATAAGGATGTGCAGCTATAGGAGTGCTGCAAAATATAAACATTTACCTTTAAAAGATACATGCATCACCTCCTACTGCTGCGCCCAAGACACAAAACGTTTTCTCTAGTAAAGATCTTTGGCAAAGGAACAGATTTCATTTTCAAATGTAATAAAACACAGTATAAGAAGCAGATATTCACAGAATATTGGTAACTGTTTACTGCCTGGAGTAAAGACATTGAACCTGGCTTGAACTATTCTGTTTTCTTTTAAAACAGAGCAGTATAAAATCCAGAATCACAAATGCCACAGCACATGCTGTGAGGAGCACAAACTGCCTGCCCCCAGGCATCCCTGGAAAGTATTTCACACGACTTTGAAAGCATCTCTCTTCACTTTAGAAACAAAACGTGGCATAACCAGGTGAGCTGGCGAGGAAGTGGTTTGCACTTTGCATGGCAGGAGGCTTGGAACTAGATGATCCTTGTGGTCCCTTCCAACCCTACCTGATTCTGTGATTCTGTGATCCTGATTGTCTCAGAGACACCACTACACACAACCTTTCCATCATTCCTGCCAGACCACCAGGTCTCTTCCACAGGCAGCTGAAGAGATGAGCCACACTTTGCTTGATGCTGCAGCATACCCTCTGAACACAGCCCACAGTACCCAAGCTCCTATACTGCTATTAA
>VWYK01059836.1:0-17518 GCA_013399775.1 Semnornis frantzii | reverse complement strand
TATATATATTTTTTTATTTTTTTTTTGGGGGGGGTATGTGTTATTTGAGAGATAATAAATTGTTAAAAAGGTCTTTTGCAAAGGTTGAAGTTTAAGCATGAGTACTGCTTTAAAGTAATTTGCTTTAGGAAAGCCAATGAAATGCTCTCCATTACTCCTGAAATGCAGAATTTTAACCTGCCTCGGAAAGAATATCTAGTTTTATGGGATGCCTTTCCTTTTACTGCCGGTTGACATATTTTCTCATAGCACTAGAGGGTGCTGCCTTCTTGCTTCTAGCAGAGGCAGCAATGATTAGTGGAGTCGGCTACGTGTAGCAGCATGGTTTCAGCTAAATGCCCTCTGATGGATAGGGTTGAGATAAGACAGCTTCCCTTCGTGTTTCCCTTCCCTTCTTTTGTATGTACAAAGCCACTGCCTGGTGAAGCTTCAATGAGCTCCATCATCAGCATTCAAATATCTCTGAGGCAGGCTGCAGCCCTGCACACTGCCTCAGAGATGTTTCAATGCTGATGATGGAGCTTACCAAAGCTTTTTGATTCTGGCAGGCAACACAGAATCATACAATTGTCAGGGTTGGAAGTGACCTTAAGAATCATCTGCTTCCAACACTCCTGCCATGGGCAAGGACACCTCACACTAGATCAGATTGCTCAGAGCCACATCCAGCCTGGTCTTAAAGACCTTCAGGGATGGAGTTTCCACCACCTACCCAGGCAACCTGTTCCAGTGTCTCACTGCCCTCATGGTGAAGAACTTCCTAACATCCAATCTGAATCTACCCACTTCTAGTTTTGCTCCATTCTCCCCAGTCCTATCACTACCTGACATCTTAAAAAGTTCTTCACCACCATGAGAATTGCTCTTGAGAGCTATTCTCACTTCTTTTGATGCCAGTTTTCTTTCCATACACACACAGACTGTATTTGCATTGCTCTTTAGTTAACCCCCAGCCTCTGTGGGCACAAGAAATCAGGATGTTGTGCCCTTCCATGCTGCTACCCCATAGGGTGCTGTCACTGGTACAATATCCCTGCAAAGCATCTGGACACAGGAGTGCATTACTTACCCTCTGGGGTCCTGTGTCACTTTGTCACACAGACTGGGGCTTTGGTTTGCATACTGCAAGTGTGGTGGGTTGAGGCTGCTTATCACAGAATCATTTAGGCTGGAAAAGACCTATAAGATCTTTGAGTCCAATCATTAAAACAACACTACCAAGTCTGCTGTTGAACCATGTCCCTCAGCACCACACGTGCACAGCTTTTAAATCCCTCCAGGGATTCAACCACTTCCCTGGGCAGCCTGTATGAGTATACAACTGATGAGCAACAGAAGGAATATTCCATGGAAACTCAGGGTTCTAGTTAGGTCCCAATCCAGGTCTGGTTCTCTTTTGCCAAGTCTGCTGCAAGAGCTGCTCTGCTGCCCTGGATGTGACATGCCACACGTGGAAGGGGCAGCAACAGGGTGAGGTATTGCCATGTGCTGCAACATCTGGCTGGAAGCTGAACTCTGGCCAACCCTCTGTGCTAGAGGATTTAGATATAAACACAAAATATGTGGAAGACAGGAGCAGCACAGGCCACATTAATCCCCTTGTCTAGCAAGCAGCTACTCCTTGATGACGAGTGGGATACCAGACGTATTTATAGAGGAGGGAAGAAACTGATTCAGCAGGCATGAAAATACAGCACTCCAAGGCACTCAGGAATGCAGATCAGCCCATTGATTTTTTCCTGAGTAAACAAGTGCAGCCCTCAAGTTTAGAGTCTCTTGCTTAGGGATTGCTCTTGGCTTACAGGTCTTGCTGAAGAATCATAGAATCATTAAGGTTGGAAAAGAACCTCTGAGATCATAAATTCCAAGTGTTAACCCAACACTGCCAGATCACCACTAAATCATGTCCCTGAGCACCACATCTACCTGGTTTTTGCACACTTAGAATCATAGAATCATAGAATGGGAAGGTTGGAAGGGACCTCAAGGGTCATCCAGTCCCAACCCCCTGCCATAGGCAGGGACACCTCCCACTAGTACAGGTCACTCAAGGCCTCCTCCAACCTGGCCTTGAACACCTCCAGGGAGGGAGCAACCACAATCTCCTTGGGCAACCTGTGCCNCCTCACAGCAGAGCTGCTGCAGCCCTCTAAGCATCTTGGTGGCCTCCTCTGGACCTGCTCCAACACTTCCATGTCCTTCCTGTGCTGGGGGCTCCAGCTCACTTCCAGGAGCAGTGATTCCACCACTGCCCTAAGCAGCCTGTTACAAGGCTTGATGACCCTTTTGGGGAAGAAATCATTCCTCATGTCCAACCTAAACCTTCCTGGCACAGGTTGAGGCTCTTTCATCCACAAGTGACCAGGTAACAAAGGACATTTATTACCTGGGAGAAAAGACTGACTCCCTCAGCATTCTGACATCCTTTCAGGCTGTCGTAGAGAGCCAGAAGGTCTCCCTTCACTCTCCTTTTCTCCAGGCTGAACAACCCCAGTTCCCTCAGCTGTTCCTCATAAGACCCGTGCTCTAGATCCTTCCCCAGCTTCCATGTCCTTCTCTGGACATGCTCCAGCACATAAATGTTCTTCTTGCAGTAAGTGGCTCAAAACTGAGCCCAGTATTCAAGCACCAGTGCCAAGCACAGGGGCGCAACCACAGGCAAAGTCATGTTTACACCTAAAGTTGCAAGCATCTATCTTTGTAATAACTGCTTTGGAGTGATTGCTGACGTGGGCAGAAAGAGGAAAATCTGTCCTTGAGTAAAGCAGCAGTAAGTGCTTCTGTCTAGCTTCAAGTGAATAGAAAAATGAGAGTTTTAGGCCAGCTTTTTAAATTATGTGTCATGGAGATTCTACAGGGCTTTAGTCAGATTCTGCAGGTGCAGCAGAAAGTGATGTAATAAATAGCTTTTTTTTTTAGAGGCAGAGTGTCTGTGCACTGCAGCTATCTGGGCCTGCAGTGAAATGCCATTCATCACAATGCAAGAGGACATGAAGTTCAGCCAGGCTGCATTTTCTCTAATGCAGGATGTTGCAACACAAGAAATGCACCTGGAAGTAGCCATAGCTAGGAGGATTCTGTTCAAAAGGAGTGAAAACAGATCAGAACAAACTGTTTATCCCTTTTGAGATCAGTAACACTGGCCAGGCTCTGAGCAGAACAACAACATTGTTCAGCTTGAGGCACAAATTGCAAATGCCAGTTTTAAAACATATCCTAATAGATGATCATAGTACAAAATGGCACAGACAGTATAGGGGGTTTAAAATCTACTCAGACAACTTTGCATCAGTAAGTTTAGCTTGTAAATTTCTTTAATGAAGTTACCTTGGTATTGCAGGAGGCATCCTCACCTGGCTTCTGAAGGTGCTGGGCTGTCTGTAGAGTCACTGAAGAACAGTTCACTATTTTTTTTTCCCCTACTACATTGCTTAAAATCAATAGGAAAACTTCCCTGTAAAGACAACAGCTCTTCCACTCACAGGATTTTTCTAAAGATTCCATCTCACAGATCCATCTCCAGTATATATAAGCATTAAAGAGTCTGAATCAATCCTCAAAATTAGAAAGATTGGGGTAAATCCAAAACTTTTTACTGGGTATGTGATTTCTAAGTAACACAGTACAGTTTCTGCCTTTTCAAACAACCCTCCAGAATGAGGAGATAGTCATTAGGGAAATGAAAGATGAGATTTTCATCCAGCCTCTTGATTTTGAAAAGTAAGGGGGTTAAGAAGAGCCTCCTGCAGTTACTCTGTAAGAGGTAAGTGAAATTTGCAGTCAAGCTGTTTCTAATACACAGCAGGCCTCAGACAGAAGATCTGTATCAGGCTTGAAGCATTACAATTAACATCCATGTGAACACAAAAAGCATCCTGGTGTGCAAAGAAGCTCACATCCCTGTTCCTTCTATGTTAAAGATCCTTTAGTATTTAAAACAAACCCAAACCTTTCATGCCATGGGCTTATCCTGAGGAGCAGGGTAATTTGGACTCAGACAATCTGGATGAGGACTGCATTTTTGTCTCGAGTTTCCAGGTCAAGCCCATTTCTATTTCTGACCCACAATTCATTTGTGTCTCTGGTTGCTGTGACAGTGGCACAGCACAGAGTAAACATGCAACCAGTTTGCAGAAGCTTAGCAATTCATCTGAGGAACCCAAAGCAGCCAAGAACATCTCACTGGTAAACATTACATCACCTATACAGTGACAGACAGAAGAGTTACAGTAAGGAAGCAGCAGTGAAATATGTGCATCTAGAACAAAAGTTGTTTGCCCCACTGAAAATGGAAAGCTTTTTTCTATGGGTTTGTCCTCCCTGTGACAAAAGAGAGCAATCAAGCCTGCATCCCTGTGTGGGGAGAGGTTACAAGGTGCAGGGGGCAGGCACAATGCTGCTGGAGTTTCAGGAAGGTGACCAGATTGGGAAGCCTCTATTCTTCTGTAAAGAATGACTCTGATCCTGTTGGAGCAGTGGAGGAGCAGTGGGAACAAGAGTGGCTGCACACTCTGGACTTTGGGCTTAGAATAGGTATTTCTCCCCAGTCCTTCTCCTTCCTGGCACTGGCCCTCCTGATTCCTACCTCTCTTCTATACTAGGAGGACTTTACACTAACATATTTCTTGACAGGATGTAGGTAGCAACATTTTCCTTCTTTGGATATGGTAGAATAAGTAAATATATACAAAAGGGATAGTTCAGGAGTAAAGGCAGATGCCAGATTTGGGAAGCTTCCAAAAATATGCCTAGGGAGGACTGTAAAGGAAAATGCAGTTAGGAACAATGCTCACATCCCACTGCCCCCTTTAGGTGATCCCTTCTTTCAGTCTGTGCATTAGGACCCAGGCAATAGTTTGAGAGGTACACTCAGGCCTGAAATGCAGCAAAAAATGGTGAGAAGCAGATGCCCTGGGAGCTTGCAGGAAATACCATGGTGCTCTTACATTACTTACAAGGTGTGCTGGCCTCGAAGGTGACCCTGGCAAACCCCTCAGCAAATGCTTTAATCCCCAGGAAAGATGTGTGGAAACATTTTGAGGGCAGTAGCTGGAGTCTGAAGGAAATCTGCTTCCACTGCCGCCCTCTGGTGAGCTCTTCAGCTGGCTCCTATTCAGTGGAGCATGGATTTTTATTTTTTAATTAAGAAATAGTGACTGTAAACATTTATTTCCTAAACTTCTGCAGGTGAAGGAGGCCCTAGCTACACAGCAGCAGAGGAGAAACACAGAAGCCATCTGGACAATTTAAGGCAAACCTCCCTACTGCTGGCCCACAAACTGAAGGTACAGTGAGCAACCTATGCACCAAGGAACTCCAGTTCTCCTATCCCAGGTGAAAATGTGTTTGCCATCCCTGAATTCAGGTGTACCCAAGCTGCAATCAGTTGGCATCAGCTGACTCTGCACCAGGTTTATAAACCTCAGGTAGCTACAAAGAAGAGGTTTTAGCCTTACTTTGCCCTCTGGAGATCCCATTCTAGCACTGGTGGGTGAAAATGCACCACTCTGCAGCCAAAGCAAACATTTATACGGCCTTGTAAAGTTGGCAGGATGTGACAGCTGCTGCCTGCGTGATACCTGTGCTGCCTTCTCTTGGAGTTTGCTGCCCTTTGCTCCCCAGCTCTGTGGAATCATGTGACTTGATTAAAAATATCATTTATAGCATGTCATTTCCTTCTACAGTTCCACCAGCTCCAGCAGAAACAGCAGCTCACAGTGTTGAGGGAGAAAGCAAAGAGAGAGCTGCAGGAAAGCGAGAGGTTTCTGAGTGACCTGCTTCAGCACGCTGCAGAGGTAAGTTACCATTTTAGATCCTGTCATACTGCTTCTGGATCCAGCCAAATGTTCCTCTAGTGTCCACTGTTTGTTTTTTTTTTGCTCACTCAGAGGCCCTTAATCAAAAGTGTTACTGTTTTCTAACTGATAAAAACTGTAGATTAGGGTAACTCTGTGGAAGAGCCCAGGTCTCTCAGGTAATGCAATCTCTCAGGCAGTGCTTTGGTACTGCAGCTTTTGGTGTCTATGGCTGGGCTTGCTATAAAGTCAAGAAAAGGCTATTTAAAGTCTCAAGAGATAAGTACTGTGGCAGTCAATCAGGCTTGTCAGCCTGGTGAGATGCTAATTTGAACAGGAAGTATCCCTTTAAAAAAACAACCAACCTCATTTTAGCATACTGCTAATTTGTGATTTAACTTCCAGCCTCAGATTATGAAGTCAGTGAGAAACTGATGGACTTCAGTGTCTGTTAAAGCGAGAATTTAGCCCCACATGCAAAAGCATAAGCTCAAACACCATGTGCAGTTCCAAGCTCTCTTCACATAGTTGAAAGCATTTGCTTGGGAGGCTACTTCAGTTCAATTCATGTGTTCAATATATTTGAACAGCTCAGACAGAAATTATCTCTATTTTTGTTTTGGTGTTTTTTAAAGCCTTTAGTATGAACACAGCATCCTGACACCCATGAAAGCAGCTCTAACTACAAAAGTTTGTGAGCTGTTACACTACTTACCTCCATGTGCTCACACAGTGATTTCACTGTGAGTAGCATCCAGCTCTTTAGGCTGAGGTTGGAAGGGACCTCAGAGATCATGTCCTCCCACCCCATCTCCCCTCCCATGGGCAAGGACACCTCTCAATTAGACTCAGCTGCTAAAGGCCTCATCCAGCTTGGCCTTGAACACCCCCAGGGAGAGGCATCCACAGCCTCCCTGAGCAGCCTGTTCCATAGTCTCACCACCCTCATAATGAAGAACTTCCTCAGATCCAGTGTAACCCTGCTCTCCCTCAGCTTAAGGCCATTCTCCCTTGTCCTGTTGCTAGACACCCTTATGAAAAGTCCCTCTCCAGCACTCCTGTAGGGTTACTTCAGGTATTGGAAGGCAGCTATAAGGTCCCCATTACCTACAGGGAAGGGCTTTCCCAAGAGGAAAGGGAAGAAGGCTTGGAAGTTTTGTCTTTCAAGTAAATAATTCATATCTCTGGACATTTTCTGTGTGTGCAGGAGAGCAGCGGCTCCAAAGGCAATTGTCCTTCAGTGCCAGGATCAGACTGTGCAGAGCAAACACAAAGAGGACACCAATCAGAAGGTGACAACAGAGCTGGCAGGTAGAGAAAGCACTATGCAAGGAGGTACAAATGATGGTTTATCCTGTGGCTCGACTGTACAAATGACTTGGGGCATTAAAGCATTGATATGCTCATTTTAAGTCACTTACACTGCTGCCCTGTTGTCTGTAAGACTGTAGCCAAATCATTTTGTTCATTCAGAGCTGTGAAGATCTTTGTGATCCAGGCTTTTTACTCCAGTGTATGCACAACCACAGTATAAACACTTTGCCAATGCTGTGGGAGAGTTTGCATTGTTTAAAAGATAAACCTCACTTTGAAACCTGTGGAAAAAAACTCTAATTTTCCCCATTTTGCTTTGCCCATCACATAGCTTGGCATGAATGAGAATACTGTATGTGCATACCTGGGAACAGGTTGCCCAGGGAGGTTGTGGATGTTCCCTCCCTGGAGGTGTCCAAGGCCAGGTTGGATGAGGCCATAAGTGACCTGTACTAGTGGGAGTGTCTCTGCCTATGGTAGGGGGTGGGAACTGGATGATCCCTGAGGTCCCTTCCAACCTTACCATTCTATGATTCTGTATCTCAATGTTCATTTAAAGTGGCACAGATTAAAGACTTGAGAATTGCTTCTTAGCCATGAGACTCTAGAAATTACCAGAAATTACTGGAGTTATCAGAAAGGTACCTTCACAGAGGTAAAAATGTCCAATATTGATAAAATTGAGCACCACATCTGAAAAATATTCAGCCTCCATAGATGGCTTTGCTATGAAAGATGGGAACTGAAATGGGATCTCTGACTGCAGTAAGGAAATATTTCCTTTCCTTCTTACCTTCAGTAATCAAGAGATGAATTCACTGAAGCTACCTGCATGGAGCACAGGAAGAGATCAGAGTTCGGCGTACCCCAAAACGGTGGGAGAAAGAAAACCCCTGGGAGGAAGGGGTTCACATTGCTCAGTGCTTCAGGAAGGTGAACACTAAGTTACAGGGTCTGGTGGAATTGGGCACGCACCACCACTTTTTATCACAAAACCACAAATTTCACTCATTTGCTAAGTGACTTTGAAAATTTTGGTTTAAATGCACATTTAAAGCATAGCAATCTCCCTTTGTGCTCTTGACCCTCTTACTGGAAATAATCTTGGGAGCTGAGCATTATTTGCCTTATTTATAGGTCCCTTTTTCTTTACCTTTTTCACCATGATTCCAACTGACAGCGAGGTCAATGTTCACAGCCTGCTCCTGTGAGTGAGCAGCTGTAGGGGTACTCTGCTCAGGCTCCTGGCGAGGCCCAGATGCCGGAATCCATGTTCTGTGGGAACCACTTTGGGGGTCTTCTTTTCCTTCTGTGACAGCGAAATATTTTACTTCACATCTTTTCCTTAGGATCTTTGCCAGCAGAGCAGATCTGGAGTCTGTTGTCACCTCTGAATCTGCCCCACAGCGAGAGCTGTGCAGAGGGCAGCTCTGGGGCGAGTAGCTCTGCGGCCAGCTCCGGCAGTCAGGTGAGGCCAGCTCCTCTGCTTTGCTGCTGGGGGAGTGAGTTTGAGGGGATGATTTTTGCCTTTTAGTCCCCATACCAAACTTCTTACCCACACAGCACTGCTCTGCTAATCGTGACACTCTGCTCTGTCCCCAGTGGAGTGAGGTTGGCCGGCACTATGGAGGCTCCAGCACCTTCTGCCACTTCAGCTTGGCCATGGCGGATCAGTGCCTGAGGGGAGAAGAGCTGCGAGCTCGACACCAGGCCGCACTCCTCAAGCTCCGCAAAAAAGCTCTCCGGGAGAAAGCCAGGGCTGAGCTGGCCTGGCTGGCCCACCAGAAATGGTGAGGGGTGGGACATGGGGGACAGAAAACCCATGTGAGGGGGTCAGAGCCTTCATCCCTTAGTGGAGGTGCTGCTGCCTGCCTGCAGGAAGAAAAACTCTGCCAGGTTGCGAAAAGAGCAAATACAAAAAGCTTCTCTTGCAGAGTAAGTGCCGGTGGCCTCAGCACTGGGCATGAAATGTGTAAAGGTGAGTGCCAGGAGGATGGAGCCAGCCCTTACTTGGTGATGCCCAGTGACAGGCCAAGGGGCAATGGATGGAAGCTGAGGAATAGGAAGCTTCATTTAAACATTTTTTTTCCCTGTGAGGGTGACGGAACCCTGGAACAGGCTGCTCGGGGGGGTTGTGGAGTCTCCCTCTCTGGAGATACTCGAAACCCATCTGGACGTGTTCCTGTGTGAGCTGGTATAGGTGATCCTGCTCTGGCAGGGGGGCTGGACTAGATGATCTTTTGAGGTCCCTTCCAGCCCCTGATATTCTATGATTCTATGAAGAAGGAGGAGAGAAGCCTCCAGAGCACAGCTGAGCTCCCTGCTGCAGCCTCCCTCCAGTGTGCTGTGAGGTGTCCCTCAGCACAGACTGGGCTGAGTGGCTGTTGGGGATGGTGTGAGACCTCCCTTCACACGATGCCCCTCAGCACTGGTTGGGCAGGAGCCCCACTGGGAGTTTGAGCTCTCCTGGGACATGGTGCCCCTCACCAGCTGGTGCTGAGTGCTTGGGGAATTTGGCTGCTGCAGGAGAGGACCAAGTGATACAGCCCCATGGTGCTGAGACGAACTTTCTGTAGAGCCTACTGCTGCTTTGAGAGGAGCTTTGCTCCTGTCTTTGGCATTGTTTTCTAAAGAGCATGAAATCAATGGCACTTCAGTTACCTGACTGATCCCCATTCTTCTCTTGTCTCCAGCTGTCTGGAAAACCTGCAAGACAGTAAGGGAGCCTCTGTCATGGCTGCAAAGCAGCGCAAAATCCTACTGGAACTGAAACAGGAGCAGGTAATACTGCAGCCAGAGGAGCTGGATTTCATCTTCTGAACAGTGGGAGGAGGCAGCATGGGGAAGTACTTGGAGCTACTGGAGCAAGTGGGGTTTGTTTTGTAAAATAAGTAAATCATGGGTGTCATTTCACGTGCTTTCTGCTTTGCTTCCTGCATTCAGTGAGATGGAGTTTCTGTCCCAAAGTCAGCAGCCTGTAAATCTCAGGCAAAAAACCACTTCTTTCATCTTTTTTTTTTTGTTGTTGTTGTTTTTTTTGTTTTGTTTTTTTTGTTACTCCACTGCTGCTGTTGTGGCACAAATGGAAAAATCCACAAACGTGTCATATTTTCCACTGATTTATGCAGATTTATGCTTCTGATGTTGAAATACATTAAATTAATCTGACAGCTAATTTTACAGGCTCAATTCTCCCACTACAGAGGAACAATGAGCTTGTAATGACGCTTGGTAGTCACAAAATTTCTGTCCTACTCTTTGTGTAGTGCAAACTTCTTTATTACAACATTGCAAGGAATTCCTGTGCAAGCAAGAGTGTAAACCACAAGCATCTTGTAGTTTTGAGTGGCCTGAAGATCATTTTCAGAGGTCTCACACCTCTCAGACACCCCATTTCTTGGGCAATGAACTAGCCTCTTGCCTGTCATTGTTTCTCACAGGTAACTCCCAGTCAGCATTAGGGAAAAATAAAACTGCAAACACTTTCATAAAAAACAATTATAAAAAACCCAACCCCAGAGCCTGTTTATTGCATTTCCAGGATATTTTGAGAGTAACATTGCCTTGTGTTAAGAAATACAATACACGTTTGTAAGTAGGTCTCTTTTTTCCCCCCCCCCTCTGTTATCTTGGCTCTTTTACACTCCTTTCCTTTCTGCTCTATGCAGGCAGAAATCCAGCACCTGCAAAACATCTACAAGGCAGCCCATCAGGAAAGAAAGCTTTTATTAAAGCAGCGAAGAGAAATCTTAATGATGAGGCATTCAACAGCCCAACTCCAGGAAAAGCTGCATAATTTGACTGGGAAGCAAGAGTCACAGTCACTAGATGTCTCGGTGGGTGTTTTGAGTGGGTGATAGCTGAAACTACAGCTAAGGAATTCAGGTGAAACTTTGGGTTACATTTTCCTTTCAGCTTACAAGGAGTCCAGCAACTGAAGAACCAACAGAGCTGAAGACAATGAGACTTATTTCTAGCCCAAAGTTGCACTCCTCTTCAGCAGAGTCTACAGCCCACTCAGAAGGGCCTGATCCATCAGGGAATAAACAGAGTTATCTCCAGCTAGAGAATAAACAAAGCAGGAAATATGAGAGGTAAGCAAAACCCTTTCCACAGCAACAGCTGAAGGTCAGAACCAGTCCAGTGGAGAAGATGTAAGCAGTTAAGTCCTGGGTAATTCTGTGAGCTTTAAATACTCCCAAGGGTGAGTTTTATAGGTTTTGAAAATCTCTGTGTTCAAGCAGTCGATGCACCAAGATCACTGCTTAGCATTCTGACCAATGTTGTCCCATTGTTACTTTGTGTTCTCCATGTGTCCAGCCTACAATCTGCTGTTCCAAATCTTAGATCCCTCAGGGCAGGGATCAGCTTATTGCAAGGTATGTGAGCAGCATCAGGTAAATTACACTGTCTGGATCCATACCTGGAGATCATTTCCATACCACTTGGTGAATTCTTCAGGTAGAATACATTTATCACTTCAGCAGATCACTGAAAAAACAGTGTATTTCAGATTTATCAGTTCTTTACAGAGAATCACCCTTCTGTGCGGGGGGGGAGAAAGGGTTTTAAGTAAAATCTTGGGTTTTTTTTAATCAGAAAGTTGTTGGAGTTAGTATTCATGCTAACTGTACTGTTCAGCAGAGACTGCTTCCAGCGTTACAAAAATTAAATGCTCCTGGTGGTAACAGGGAATTACTTTGACACACAGAAGTGCTGAGATCATACAGATATTGATTCCTTCAATAGAAGAAGCTAAATCTGAGCCTTAATCCTGAACTTTAGAGAGTCTGTGACCATGTATATCTGTCTGTGTCTGCAGACAGATATATATCTGTAATCATCTGGTGCTGTGATTTGGATTTATCATGAGAAGTTCTTCAATGTTTCATGCTGGAAAAAAAAAGGCCACATTGGTTTGCCATCATAAGCTTATTTCACATGGAAGGGGCTGCACTGGATAATAAACTATTTCATCCTACATGCAAAAAAAGTAGAATAATATTTGTTCCCCAGGCACTTGTGCTTCCATTTAGAATTGCTCCATGCTCCTGAACCCTCTGTGCTTTAAGAAAGGCTTTATCTATTAATTTTAAACTCTGGGTTTTTTTTTTCCTTCAAGCAGGTAAACATATTTCATGATGATTATCTGCACTACAAAACTTTCAGCAGTGTTATCTAAGTCTGTAGGTCTGGGGCCTGTCACTGCAGTGTTAGAAACAAATGTACCATTGCCATCAGGCTCAGGCAAGCTTAATTTACATAGCATTAATAACCAGGATATCTTTTAATGATGCCACATAACTGCTAATGATAATTCACATTTTCTTGATGGTTTTTAACTACAAGCTGAAAACACTTTGGAACTATATTAATTAGACTTCAAAATACTCATAGGGAAGGAGCAGCAATGTATTGATTTAATTGGTGAAATTCACTCCTTTGTCATCCTCTGGCTCTAAGCTGCTGTATCACTCAACCCCTCAGAGCAGGCTTGAGTTTCACTTAAGATTTAATCACAGGAGGCTTTTATACTGCTCTAGGTTTTAATTTTATGCTTAAACTGAAGGTGGAGGTGTCATGTGAAATGCCCACAGTAATGCAGGAGCTCTGGCAGTGTTCTGAGAAAGGGCTGCATCCCCATTTGCTTCCCCCAGAGCCTGTGCAGCTGGGCAGTGCAGATGAGGATCCAGCAGTATCCACATTGCTCAGAGCATTCTTCCAAAGCAGGCTCAGATGGATGAAAATCTACTTTGCTTTACAAAAAGCAAACAAACAACAAACTCAGTCAAAGATAAACATATGAATTAAACCTCTCCTTTCATTCAGTGTTCCCCAGACCTTCAGCAGACTGAGCAAATCAGGTTTGTGCATTTACTTAAGTCCCCACAGGGAGAGGCTTTCAAATAAATCCCTGCATGGAGCTGATCTATAATTCATGGAGTTATTGATTACAAGTCAGAGAAATCTTTAAAAGGCTTCTTGGCTGTGCTTTCACTTCTTATTGCTGACAAGCCTGCTCATAGGTGAACAGTGACTATTTGCATCAGTCTAGAGCATACAGAGCCTGGAGAAACCTGCAATGTGCCCAAACTGACTGCTATGTGCTTGTGTGGAGATCTCTTTTCTGTGTAAGAGTTAATAAGTTGGGCTGTAAGGGAGTGGAAAAGCCTGGGATTTTTTTTTTTTTAAAGGCAAGCTAACTGAAATAATAAATTTATTACCAACATGCAGAAAAAGCTGCTAGTTTAGGGTTTGTAAATGGATGTTTAATACTTGAAACAAGGAATGCAGAAACTTGTTATAAATGGACAAACTATTAGCTAAGAATTCAGAATATATCTTATCTAGATTTGTCATAACAACTTGGGAACACAAAACCAGCTCCCAGACAGTCATTCCTTGTCTGTTTGTAGATTTTCTGCTGAGAAGAAGCAGCCACTGGCACAATATCAGGAACAGGCAGAGATGTCCTCAGGTTTGGAGCAGTCCCTTGGTGTGCAAGGTCCTAATGCATCTGAAATGGTGGCCAAGAAATCCTGTGATGCTGCTTGTCAAACTACAGACTCAGTCCCCGTGCTTAAAGCTTGCAAAACCACAGGTACCCAATAAAAGGAGACAAACCATATTTTGTGACCACTTAGCCAAGCTGAATGCCTTAGGGCAGAAGTTGGAAGATTCAGCTGTTCTTTGGAGCAGCTCAACTGATCTTTCAGCAGAGGACTCTTCAGATAATTAACTCATGAGAGAGAAATTGTGGTGTTGATCTGTTCCTTGGTGGGTTTTGGCACCAGCATCTGTTCAGGATTAGCAAGAAGGAGGTGTAACAAGGGTGTGGAAAGGAAGGTGAGGCCTTAAAAATAAAAACAAGGGTGTTCTTTTAAAAAGAGCATAGATCAACTGAAGGCAGACCTTGATAGGACATGCCAGGGGTATTTTTGTTTCCAGGTTTTATCCTCAGTTCATATTTTACTCTTAGTAGGATGTCTGAAAAAACAGAAGTGGGCTAAAATAGTAGAGATTTGGATGAAAATACTTCATTCAAACTCATCTGCAACTATAGCAAACATACAAATAATGCCCAAAGTAGTGAGTTCCTCACCTTTACTTGTGGGCAGTTAAATTTCTTGTGAAAATGGTATGAAAAAGTATTTCTTTTTTTCAAATAGTCCTAACTAGATTTAATGCTACTGTTTTCTGAATGCAGTTTACACATGAGGATTGCTGAACTTGAACCCTCAATTACCTGTCAGAAACTCCTCTACAGTATTTTTCTTTTTAAGTTTAGATAGATAGGTAGGTAGATAGATAGATAAATGCACATATAATCTTCTAAATGTTCCAGTTAAAGAAGTGGAAGAGCCTGCCCTTCATGAGCTCCATCAAGTGGGTGGCAGTCAGCACCTGAAGCACTTGGACCATATTTCCCATGAAGCTTCTGATGAAGAACTGAATTTAAAAGCATTTCCCCAAGGATTAGCTTCCACTGAATCACTGTGCAGGTCAGACAACTTCCCTCTGAGGTGTGAAAGTGCCAAATCAGACTCTTCACTCCCAGAATTTCAGAAAGTGTCTGCTGCTTGGATTGACATCTCAGAGAGCTCCACTTTAGACTCTGAATTAGAGCTGAGAAATGGAGAGGACACAGATGTCAGTATCCCAGAAGAGTTTATCTATGACAATGGTGCTGTGATTCCTCATGTTTCTAAAGAGACTCTAACCCAAATAAATAATGGGAAGGAAATGTCACCTAGTGACAAACACTATGAATGGGAAGTGCCCAAAGATGACAGCACTGAGACTTTGTTACGCTCCCAGAAATGCCCAGGAGATGTTTCAGACCACAGCTGCACTGATGATTTGCTTCCCTCCCTTCCATCAGACACAGCAAGTGCCTCCAAAGCAAAGTCAGCAGACTCCTTCCAGTCTGATAAGCCTGTCAAAGAAGTGGCTGAGCCACATCTGGATGCCTCAGAAACCTACGGTGGAAACAAAACCTCTCCTCAGCAGATCACAAGACAGGGTGAAGATGCAGTTGCCAGCTCTTCAGGGAGTGCTGATATTTACTCACCTAAGATCTGTGAAGAGAAGCAGCTCAGTTCTACAACTAGCAGAGTGCCAGAGGATGGTGGAATTGACAGTTCTTCTGTGTATCCACCAACAGGTTCTTTGAAGCACCTTGATTTGGGAACTGACCCACTTAGGGACACTGACTCCCTTCCACCTGACAAAGATACTGCAAACAGCCAATTATTAGCATGTCTATCTTCAAGAAATATACCAGTTTCAGGAGGCAAAAATAATCATGCACATCTTTTGAATGATAGACTCACACCCAGCAAACTCTCTGCATCCACACCAGGGAATTCTGAGGAAGTCCATACAGAAACCAGTTCCTCTGACTTCTTGCAAAGAGTGGCCACAGGGGATCAGAATAACTCAGCAACTGAGAGGCAAACCATAGAGGAAGCAAGGAGGGGACTGTCTTCTGTCTCCTCAAAAAAACAACTGTTTGAGGCTGGGAACTGCTCTTCCAAAGGTGAAGATGAGACAACTTGCACTAGTGATGAGGATCTCCCTCTAGCTGGTACCTTGTCAGAAATACTGTCTCCTGTTGATGAAGTGTTGTCCTATGGAAGTGCTGACTTGCCATCCTCTAGCAAAAAGGATTTGTCATTTCCAAGTGAAGACCTTCCTTCTCCTCCTCCCTCTTTAGGTGCAGGTGTAATGAAAAATGATGGTTCTGCCTTCAGTATGGAGGATTTCCCACCTCCACCAGAACAAATGACAGTCTCAGAGTCTAGGCAGAGCATGGATGAAGATGTATCACTGAAAATGGAATTTGCCCTGCTTAGTGGAGAGACAACAGATGCTTTCTCAGCTCAAGCTGGTAGTCCCTTAGAACAATCTTCAGCTAAAGGTATTTCCAGTGCAAAGGAGCCTTTGTTAGAGCACCAACAAGGAGAACATGAGACCTTTTCACAGCACTTGGAGTTTCTGGCTATGTCAGATGCTGTTTCTTCTGGTCAGGCCAGTGAAAGTCCTGATTTCATGATGAAGCAATGCAAACCATGCTTAACACTGCCCAAAGCTGAGGAGGACAGTGATGATCCCTTACTATCATTTGAAATTGGGGACAGAGTGTTGGTAAAGCAGACCCAGCCTGGAACCCTAATGTTCAAAGGACAGACTTGGTTTGGTAGTGGCCACTGGGCTGGGGTCACACTTGACAAAGCTGAAGGTGCTCATGCTGGGACTTACAAAGGGGTGAAGTATTTTGAGTGTGCTCAAAACTGTGGTGTCTTTGTCAGACCCAGTGAGATTTCACACCTGATAGAGGCTAACAGAAATGATTCCAAATCCACTGGAGATGAAGACTCTGACTCCTACGATGATGAATCCTTCAAAGGAGACTGCAAATACTCTGCTGACAAGCAGGGAGGAGGGCTTACAGAGAAGAAAGCAGAAGACACCTGCAGTGCAAGAGGATCAGAAGTGAAAGGAAACCAGTCCAGGTTACACACTGCCTTGCTGTCTGGAAAAGGGCAGAAGCTTCCACATTCTGTCCAGTGCAAATGCAACGAATTTCCCTGTCAAAATAACTTAATGTGCTTGGGATCAGACACATTAAAACTGGAACTGACACAACTAAACCAAAGGATTCTTGCAAACTTGTTCCCAGGGAGAAGTAAGACTGGGAAACACAATGAGGCAAACACAAGCCAAAATATTTGCTGCTTGGTAGAGGACCAGAAAAGAAACAAACTTGCTGATGACATTGCAAGTGAACTCTGCAAAAAACTTCTGCTTGACACATTAATTGCCTTTTCTGCAACAGCTCAACACAAATATAAAAGTGCCTTTGAAAAAGATGTGATGAATTATAGCAAAGGCATAAGACAAGAAGACAATCAGAGGCTGCTTCTCCTCAAAGAAAATTCAGCTGCAGCCTTATCTGAACAATCAGCCAAGGTTTCTGATGTGCTGCTGTGTGGTTTCGATACGCTTGGCGTTCGCGGCTCTCACACAGCAGCAGAAAGAATTGTAACTAAATTCGTAGATGATGCAGTTAAGGAATATAAGAAGATTAAAAGAAAACATGGATCAAAAGCAGACAAGATATTTCATTCGTCTTCAGAGATTTCTCCAACCACTTTGCCAGTAAGTACAGTCAGAAAGTTCTTGTCTGCTTAAGTGTTGCACGTGAAACTGGCTCTGGAGGAGCAAGCACTTGTGCTGCCCAGTTGTTTAGCATCCATAAAAAATGACACTCTGTCGACTTCTGGAACCAGATTGCTCACTTAGTGTCACCATTTCCTCACTCAAGGAGTTACCCTGCAGCCTATGGATAGCATGTGTAGGTGGGAGAGGGATGAGACAAGTCATAAGATTGTATGGCCCTGCTCTGG